>JAUZND010042210.1:0-20786 GCA_034780555.1 Coelogynopora nodosa | reverse complement strand
TCTTCAAATTTAGTAAACTTTTGACATGTTGTTCACAAGACCCAATACTACTAGAAAACACCAAAATACCTTTGCTTTCAATTTTTTTGGGGTCAGGTGCTACATTGACTCTACTATACTGTCTCGAACTTAACTGTATGCATTGAAAATTGACTGAACAAGACTTTTTTTAGCAAAATGGGGAGCAACACTATCACACTTTTGCCAAATTAATCGAGAGTTTCTAGATAAACTTGTTAATGGTCACTGGATGAGATGCAGAGGGTTAATAGAATGGCCTTTTGGTTTCGAGATAAGTTGTATACAGAACCTAGGCAGTTACATATGTTCAAAATCCAACATTTTATATCCGACGAATTGATAGAAATTTTTGAAAAATATACGAGAAATTTGCAGGAATAAATAGATAAAACAACTGAGGTAAACTGTGACAAATTTGATAATTTTTTGGTATTTTATATAGTATTACATCGCCTCTGTTTCGAGGACTGCGCTGCCGAGGGGTACAGGGGAGGGGGGCTTTTGTCCGACCAATGCTTTAATAACCACTATTTTGCCCTTTTCGAAAGGTTGGTAATGCTCATTTGTCAACCATACAAAATTTGACAGCGATATATATGTTTTAATATTTTAATTGACTATATCACCTCTGTTTATTTAGGACTTCTGACTCAATCTAAAAATTAATGGAGTAAAATGATAACTTGTTTATTATTAAATATTCCTTGTCTATAATAGTTTTACTGAAAATTAGTAAGTAGTATACTTAAATGCAGAATCCAAAATTTTATAATTATGATACTTTTATGTTACGCCTAAAAAAATTTATTATTTATGGAAATCAATTTTGAACTTTGCAAAGAAATGTTTACGATCGGCTGCTGTCAAAATTTATGACATTTATATTTTAATATATTTACAATATATACATTTAAATGGAATATATGTTTGTGAGAGGCTGTTTAGTTTCCTAATATGATACTTAAGACCTGTCAGCTATACTTCCATTTCTTGTTAAACTAGTAATACTTACTATATACACTATATTTATTACTTATTTGATTGTGAATGATGTCATTGTTAAAAGCGTTTCACCAACATAACCTTTGTATGATTAAAAAATTAGTCAATTATTGGCGGAAAATATATAATGACAATGCTATTATGATAGCCATAAATACAACTATTTAAAGTATATACACATTGTGACAATGCCTAAGTAAATTTAAAATGCTTATAAGTGAATTACGACAAAATAATGTTTAGCAGCAAAACAAAAAGTATGATTTAACTTAAATATTGTTAGGAATTAAATCGAGTTTATAATGTCCAGAACATGACGTACGTTTCACAAGACAACATTATTGTTCTGTTGCCCTTGTGTAGATGATGATATTGTACTTATTTTTATAATTTAAAAAAATTATAGAAATACTAACATTCTGTGGAATAATCAATAATTGTTTTAATTTTCAGCATTTGTGCAGTTAAACTAAAAATATATACTATAGAGCCACAATTTGCTCTGTTTATGTAAAATATCTATGATCACTGACAAAATCAAGTTGACGCAGTCCTTAAATTACTAGGATTCTTATCAAAGTAGCAAGGTGTAAAAAGAGTAATTAGTAAACGAGTACTACAAGTACAATAGCAATTATAATTACTTTGTTATCTTAGCAAAATCGAACTCATAATTCCAGAATAATTTGCGACTATTTGTTAACATCAATGGTTGGTACAAAAAGTTGTATTATTCTAAAAATGTATATGAGTGCCTGATTATTCCTAATACCATAATTATAATCTCCATATCATTAGTGAATGTATCCATTGATTAAAAAATAGTTTTATTTTAACAGTTTTAAATTTTTAAAGGTGAAACAGAAGAAAATAATCTTTTTAGATTGTAGATTAAAAGAGTATATTAAATAGCATTATCTACAGCATTTAACTTAAACCTTCATCAATAATATACAATATAAATAAAATAAAAAAAGACTTTTGCTAGAAAAGTTAGGAAGTTTACACTACATGTGCCAAATGGTAAAAACAGGAAAGCTGCTTACCCAAAGTATAGGATAAATCAAAAATAGCAGCAACAGTACCATCTAAATAGTAAACATACAGACATTATAAATATAATTACTTTCTTGACCCACATTATGGATATATATCTATATATATATATATATATATATAGGACCCCAAAGGGAGGTAAGGTGCAGGGAGGTGTTTAAACACTCTGTATATGGTAAGTTAATGTTAAGTTTATACCTTTCCAAAAAAATTATTTAAGTGTTAAGTTTAGTTTTTGGGTATCATTAAATTCCCCCAGAGTATATTTTGCATAATAATATTATTCTAATAGATATGTATTGTAGTAAATAAATACTGTTATAATTTTAAAAATTGATTAACCAATCTTGAACAACACTTTCATTAATATAGTGCAAATGATAAAATGGGTAGGCCTTTAATAACTGATGTCAGAACAGTTATTTCACAATGCTCAGACAATTACACGCATTCATTTATATAAAAGTAAACTTGGTACCGTTTAAAGGTCCTAAATAAGAATGAAATGATTCATTTTCAGAAGATTGTTTACTGTGAACTAATAATGTGCGGGCTATAATTACCCCATTAGTTGTTCTACGAACACGTTTTCAAATTTGCTGTTATAAATAATAGGCGATAATAATAATAATAACTATAAAAAAGCATAATAATCATAACAGATAATTTACAATTATTTTAATTAATATGTCTTTAAATATAAAAATCTATATGTATAGATAAACTCATACCTCACAATTAATTATGTTTCACACAAATAATAATAATATCATTTTTTACTATTATTATATAAAATGAACGAAAAGTTTACCGCTACGTCTTTAAGCCGTTTAACACACTACTGTACACAGTTAGGCTTATGAAACCACACTACTGTACACAGTTAGGCTTATGAAACCACACTACTGTACACAGTTAGGCTTATGAAACCGAAATAAACATCTTAAAGGAGCCAGTTAAATCACTGAGCGTATTATATTAAATAAAAATAAAAATTAACATAAGTATATTTTTCTGTAATGGAAAATAAAAAAAGAAATGTAAAAAATATATTGAATACAATACGAGAAAGACGAAATACATATAATTCAGAATAATATTTTACTCTATCAACCATCTAGAAATTAATGCATTTAAAATTTCACAGTAAAATTTTGTTTAATCTACGCGAATTGATTGTGCAAATACAATAAATTATATGTTGCGTAATTTAACGTAGTTTTATTAAATTAAAAGTACGTTCAGATTGAATAAATGTAAATGCAATTAGTTGAAGGTACCGAAAATAAACAACCAACAAATTATTTGAATTTGTTTAAAATATGAAAATACATTTAAAATCATTACTCATTATACATTAAACTCATTTACTTGTCTTCGTTTTTAAAAGAATTTAAGTAAATAGTTCGAAAGTTCATTAAATAAAACATTATTGAATAAAACTTATAAATATAAATTATTAAATAAAACATTAAACGTTTTTACATAAATTAGATGATACCGAATTATTCGAACAAGACTACCTAAAATTTAAATAATATTTTTAAAATATTTTAAAAGTTTCATTTATTTTTGTATAATAATTATGTAGTGAAAAATATAATTTATTTTGTTATTGAAAAAATATAGTTATATGCTTTAATTTTATATTAGGAAGTGGAGGATATAAAACCCAATAAAAATATACTCATCAATCGAAAAAAAGTTAATATTTTTAACATGCTATATTTGGTCGTGTTACAATAATGTGTTTATATTTGGAGAAAATAACGAGCCTATCGTGACTATACATTATAGTAGAGATGACAGCATTCTAATTTCTAATCACTTTATTACAAATTTCTACCACCACAAAACAAATATTTATTTTCAAAATTTTTATCACCACCATTTATCACCACCACCAATTTCTACCACCACAAAAATAACCAAAACTTATTTAAGCGACTGACAAATAAAGTAAATTAGAAATGTATATATTTACCAAGATGACGATTTAAAGAAAGCAACAATTAGAACAGAACTACAGAATGATTATATCAAAATTGTGTTACCATCAAACCACAAATATTAATTTATTTATTTTTAAAAATATGTATATTTATGTATACGATAAAGCATAATCCATGAGATTAACAGTGGACAAAGAACTTGGCGTTTTATTTAATGTACGCAGACTCTACAGTTCCTTGTTCATTAAACACAATTTCACATTATTGTAAATTAGGGTAAATCTCAAATATCATTCTTTATTATATAGGCTACACAGATTATATATCGAGCCATGTGTCAACTATTTTAGTGAATACATGTATTATAGGCTTTTTCTAATGTATGCATAAGGAATATTTGACAAATTTTGTCACGAAAAATATAACTCCCGTGATTTTTACAATAAATTATTTAATTGAAAGCATAGTTGTATATGTATATATATCTATATAATTTAATTCGACATTTACGTAGTGTACGTAGCGCAACTGTGCATGTGAAAAATTTCTAAATCGGAATTGAACACATAATTTGAATTAGGTGTAGCCAAAATAATTGTTAAAAATTATTTTTTGTAAATAACTTCCATCAACGTAGCTAAAGAAGTAAGATATATATATAGTGAAGTAATAAGTTATTTAAGTATTTCAATAACAATTCGTTACGTAATTAAATATATATATATAAATACTGGCTTTTGATTGTGGCCCTGACATGCAAAAACTCACATATATAGTTTTTAGGGAAAATTAATTGTGAACTAAAATACCCGATAGCTATTGCCCATTTTATAAACATCCTGAATTAAAATAGGCAATTTTTAATGAAGTATTCTGTAATGTGTATTCATCTTTACAATTAATTTGTGAACATGTCAAAAGTACTTCGCCTTCTTAAACCTTTCTTCTGGAAGGTGTTTTTTATAAAAGTGGCACACATGAATTGATTTACAAATTTCTAATGATAATTTCTGAATAGATTACGAAATATGTTTTAAATTACTTTTATTTCAGTGATCTATATAACACCCCCATTATTCTAAAACACAAATACTTACATTCAATATACCAATCGTTATCAGCCAAATTCAATATAACATTTTCATCTGAAAAATGATATAAAGTATATATTTTTTATTACATCAAAGAATAATACCATATATGATATTGTTTAAAATTATAAAATATAATAATATAATTACAAAGGGGGTGGTCCATAGTCGACATATCTCCTACTACTTACACGTTTAATTAGTTAATAACATGTAAAAAAACCGTTGCCTTATTTAAATCACAATTAAAACTAACAAAAATATCACTGGAAAACCATTTGATAGAACAAATGGACAGAGAATGCCGGATTGGTATCCTGATAGTTCTTAAAGTAATTAAACTGGAATCATGCATAGTACTATCATATACAGTACTAAATATATACATAAACATTAAACAGCACTATATAGCGACATGAAACCAAACTTAATGTAATATATAAATAAAAACGCAATTTTTTTAATAATATATGTTTTATTAAATTTTTGTTATATAAAATAAAATTGCTTGAAAAATCGAAAAGCGAAACTGATCGGAAAAAATAGCTTTTCATTTATTTATTATAATATATTTATATACTAACGTCAACTTGATCACGTCTTTCTGTTGTTTTTTTATAAATAATAATAACTTGAAACCAAACGCCATACACCAACAAAACAATCTCGTTTCTTTTAATAGGAAGAGTTGTTTAGTAGGATCTTTTTAATATTTCAAATTGGAAATACTCTTAATAGGAACTAGGTCCTAGTCGTAGTGTCCAGTGACTCGCGAATAGTACTTTGTGAGTAAGAAAACTCGATACAAAAGTGACCATTTGGATCTGGTGAGGCCAATTAATGTTAACATTTTACTTAGAAAGGATAAGTTTATTTTGTTTTATTTTTTATTTATTTTATTTATTTTGTTTCATTTTCTACACTGTAGAACCATTAGGCTGTCTATTTTGAGAAACATAATAATTCTAACATAGATTTGAAAGTTGCAATCATTTGAGATTTAATATTAAATTATGTGTAATGGTTCAATAATTAGTTAATTAGTTAATTATTGAAACTATTAATATTATACTACTAGAAGTAATATACTTTGAAACATACCATGTAATTACGTATGTACATGTTTATTAAATATTTAGTCTATTATTTATACAGTATTTAAATATAAATTAAAATAAAATAAAAATTTCATGTAACATAAAATGTTGATGATGTAGTTTACAATGACAAAACGGTGATGGGTGTTAGTTAGTTCTATACAGTGTATTCATCAATATTCTATTCACCTAGATGAATTGTATAGGTTATGCAAATTGTTTGTCAAGTTTATTATGTGTTTGTGGACGCTTATTACTTGATTTACAATTAAGAAATTTTATAAAAAAATCTCTCTATATATATATATTTATATATAATAAAATGAGATAGCTACACATAATGTATGCACATAACAACTATTTCATTATTTCATTACATTTGCTAAGGTGACTATATGTATTTTTCAAATAGTAGCGCTAAAGTTATGTTGGTTTTCATAATTCTATAGAATTATGAAAACCAACATAACTTTAACGCTAGGCCTATATATATATACTATAATGACAATATATTGTCATTATTTGTTAATATTATTGTTCTATTTAATTGTGACCAGATAATTTTTCTTCAAAAACAAATACATTTGTTATAATATAAATATTGGTATTTAATAATATGTTGAAAAACAATTTAATAATAACCCATTATTCTAAGTTTCGTTAAATTAGTTCAAGACGATTTTAAATATTGTTAAAAGTGGCTATATAACTATT
This sequence comes from Coelogynopora nodosa, assembly GCA_034780555.1. Taxonomy (NCBI): domain Eukaryota; kingdom Metazoa; phylum Platyhelminthes; order Proseriata; family Coelogynoporidae; genus Coelogynopora; species Coelogynopora nodosa. The sequence continues at coordinate 13,853 of JAUZND010042210.1, read as the reverse complement.
TATATCTAATTTATTCCGTTATAAAATTATTTAATTATTATTTTCATTTTATATAATATTTATACCGAGTAAGATTTTAATTGTAGGCCTACTCCAAAATAAAAAATAAAATAATTTGATAAATTAAAGGGAAAAATTTACCCTTTGACTTTGCAGGGGTCATTATGTTTTTTAACATGAGTTATGTTTCTATTGAAAGAAGAAAATGCATCCAAATACTTTTTTTATCAATATTATAATAAACGAAACAACAAAATGAATGTTAATATATTTTCAATTATGTGTCGTCGATAAAATATTATTTTCTGTTTGTTTTAATTATTGTATTGAACATATTAATTGAAAATAAATGTATCTGAATAAGAACCGTCAATTTGTAAAAACAATCGTTACTATTTTTTTAAGTTATTTTGTTCAGAAATTAAAGCACAGTAATGTTTTAGTATCCTTGAGCCGTTTTAGTTTTTTTTAAATAATTTATATAAATAATAAAATCAGAAATTCTCTTCAATAGACCCATCAATAAATAAAAATATCTATAAATTCAATAAACTTATCAATAAGAGAATATTAATCCGTACACATGTTTAGATACTTACTGATCAGTAGTGTTAATAATATAAAATACATCTTGCAAGAATATGTTTTGTATAACATTTTTAATGATATCTCGTTTCAATATAAATTAGCTAGATTATATCTGCTGTACATATTGATTTAAATCAACCTTGAAATATCGTTAACGTTTATTTATTTAGATGTAAATCAATTATTCAACTTTACAATTTAATCAATTATGTATTTTTGATTTAAAACAGACATATTTTGCTTATCACTTTGGATAGGTTTTAATAAGTAATTCAAAGTTGATTCATATTGTTTAAGTAATACTTAAGTAATATAAATGTAGGCCTATACAATTTTACACATAAGTCAATAAAGTCAACAACTAATTAAAAAAAATTATTTTAAATCTCCTATCAAATTGAAAACCGTGTAATGAGCCTTCACCACTTCATTACTTGGTTCATTACTTAGTTACCCGCCCTCGTCATCAAGTTCTCGTAAATTTAACAGTTTTTATGGTTGACAGTTTAACTGCAAAATAGGCTGTTAACTGTATTAATATGATTCGCTCCACCATCAAAATGTCACCCTAATATGATGTAACCTACTGTCAACTGCTCTAAATCACAGCAGACTATAATATGTTATATCTTCATTTTCCAGATTAATAATTTACATTATGTGGTTAATTAATTTCTGGATCTCCTGCATGCTCACTGATGCCAATATATACACAGACTTACAAATAACCTGGAAGAAAATGTTTTTAACAGCTTCAACAGCCTCGGGGAACTATATATAGGCGGCCCGTCATGTATTCTATTTATTTGTATTTCTATATTTCGCCCCACTTCGTTTCTTACAATCTTGCCCATGGCAAAATACTGTGCGGCTTCATATGTGTAATCATCTAACCAGAAACGATTCAAAATCGTGTGACAACATTAAAAACTAGGAAGATTGTTCGCAAATGCACAATCAATACGCAATTAAATTGATAAATTTATTTGTTAAAACACTGTTATTAATATAGTTAATGGCGTTATTGTTAAAACATTTGATTAAAAATATGCATAAATACAAGTGTTTTCTGGAGTATTATTTTAATATATATTAAAATTGAATAATTTAACTTTAATGTAAAATGTTTTCATAATAAAATAATTAAAGTGAAATATATATATTTTTGAAGTGTATATATAAATATTACAAGAAATAAAAGTTTATGTACACGAGAGAAATCTCACTTCTTATTTTAAACTATACGAAAACAATTTTATCAGGAAATAGTTGCAATTTATATATGGTTTTAATGAATATTTTATGATAAAATCGCTTTAAGGAATTTATTTTAAATAATATAATGCTTGGCTCAATTGAAAATAGAGTTCAGGACAATTATACACGGACATTCACAGAGCTGAAATACAGCAGTAATAAATAATGATTTATTTTTCTAAAAATAAGTAGACTGACATCTTTTACATTTTCCTGTTTAAGAAGAACACTTCCATGCATATTTTCTACTGTAAATTTATAAAATATTATTATGTACTATTCAATTTTATATTCGAAATGTGGTTTAAAATTATGAACTGGTAAAAACCAAATATTTAATAAATAAAATCGTGCTTTCACAAAATAAACTGGATATTGCCGATTAAAAGGCATGGTTTCTAAAATATTAAAAAAAAAAAACTTTCCTCATTGAATTCTGTCATGTATAACTAATATAGTTTTTGAATAAGTAAGTAAGTAAGTAACACGTTTATTGAAAATGAAACACATGGTAAAGGAGACATCATTTATTTATAAACTTATTTATTTTATACTTATTTTTATTATTTTATAATTACTCATAGTTCTCCTCATCTTTACCTTAATGATTTAGCAAATACAAACAAACACAACAAAAAATATGGTGGAATTTATAATTTTAAAGTGAAATTGTTTGTCTTCGTCAAACAAATTGGGAAATTGTTTTGACGTAATCATATATTATGTTAATGCTATATATAATTCTATTTAAACAATAGCAAGTTTTTGTAATAGTTTTTTTGTTTTTGTCTATGTTTTTAATTAATTTTTGTTGACAAATCGTTGTCTTGATTTATATATTAGAAACGTGCGCTGTACATAATATAAACGTCCATTCTGTTTCTTTCATTCCCAGTAAAAATTATTGGACAATACTTGACTAGATTTTAGCACATCAATATAAATCATTTTTAATGTATCATGGTTAACTTTTTAAAGCCTTTAAATGCTAAATTATGGTTATTACATTATTTTCAAATGTTATACTAAGTTATTATACATTATTTCCGATATAATATGTTGCCCAATATTTTTAATAAGATCATCTATTTGTTGGTCGACTGTTATATTTGTCGTGCAGCTAGAATTAATGCAATAATCTTTTCTGTGACTTCTCCGCGGCGTTTGATTAATATTCCTCCCTTTACGTTTTACTTTTTTGCCAGAGCATTACGCAACAGTCGTATTGACAAATTATTCTGCCACATACTGCGGTCGTAACCTGTATGTATATGTTGTCCTGTCTCTTTTTAAAGAATAGAAATTCGTGGGAACATCTTACCCCGGCTATATTTGAATGATATTTAATTATAAATCATAATCAATGCGTATGTATGTACCTCCAGTCTTACCCGACCGGTACCTTTGTTTCTCGTATGTCTAATATAGGGTTAATTCTTAATTTATAGCCTATATATGGTCGGTGAATGAAAACTATCAATCAAATTACGATGAGTATGTAAAACACTGTTCCAAATGAATATTGACTTCTTCGACATCTCTAAAATAGGGGGCGAGGGTGGTGAAATGAAGTTGAATTGATAAATTATAATGTCTATATAAAAATAGAAATGTATATGCACGGGAACCTATAACACACGAAAGTATATATTTCAATTCACGATCCATTCAGTCAATCTTCCTATAGAATAATATTTTGTATAGCAAGATCGCAAGGAAAGTGACATTTCTTACTTACCATTTTGTGTATAACTGTTGATATTAACTTAGTGTTCAATATGCTGTATTTGATTATGTAAATGTTTGTGCTATAAAGACATATTATACATATGTATAATTATAAATTATAATTATAATTATAAATATGTACACATTATACATATTGTATGTATACTCTCAAACAAAATAAATGTCTTAAAATATCTTTTATTGGTGGTTTCTATATTGTGTCCGTCCACCATATAAGAACCCCATGAATCGATCATTTTAATACGCTTCTAGGAACATTTTAGAGATTTTAGCGCCCCATACCATAGGTAGATGAGTATGTAGTGGGAGGAAGGGGGAAGATTACTTATAAGATAACCATGGCTAGTTTGCGGATTGTTTTAATCAAAGAGCTGACATTTCTATTTTATTATTATGTATAAGTTTTTTTACTTTGCCAGCTGAAATTTTTATGACGATATATTTCTAGCCTTTATTAAATTGTAGAATTTCGGCACTTGAAAGTAATATGTTTATCTATAATATAGTCTGACCTATATCGCCAGACAGTCATTCTCAGCTGTTTATTGTAAAAATAAAAATTAAAAGAATGAATTTTAATGAAATTTAAATGCTTTAAAAATTATTTTTAACTGCAAATAATATTTCCACTAAAAATATATATAATTTTATGCACTAGAATAACTAAACTTCGACAATATCATCTTAATAGTCAAAACAAAAGCGTTTGTGAGATTCCTTTTAAGTTTTCGATAGATATACAATATACATAAATTTCAAAGTAGAAATAAATATCTCAAATGTTAACGATATACTTTCAGATTTGCAGGATAAGTGTTATATTAATATTGCTCATCAATACTAGTGTACCATTTTTATTCATTATCCAATGCATATCGCTAACATTTACACTTTTACAAATGAATGTCAGCGTATAGAAGCATTGACTATACATATGTACAGCTCTATATTGCAGTGTTAAGATATTGACATCAAGAATAAGGCTGCGAGATTCAAGTTTTGTAAGGTTTTTAGTCATTGAAAAGTTTTATACATTTTGTTAAAGATTTATGTTAAACAAAAGTTTGTACACAAAACCATCTTCTGCAGGTGTGGAAGGACTTGTGAGATGTCACACTAAAGTTCCAGAAAGATTGCAAAATTATAAAATTAATTTGTTTTCACAAAGGCACATATATTAGCTGATTTCACGTAATACTTGCAGTTTTATTCAATAATATGTTATGCTGGTCGGGATGCCAAAAACATTATTTTGAAGGTATATGTGTGTTGATCTCTGTATCCAAAATCATTTCAGTGACATTCTCCACGTAATTTCCCCTCAATATATACCCCTATTATTTACTGCACTCAAAGAAATCACTTAGCATATAGTTATTCGCAAAAAACTATTAAAATCTATTTTATACGAGGTAGTAGTATGGAAGATTGACTTCCATGCTACTTGAGGTAGTTCGAATTTTTAAAAACCTCATTTGGTTTTTAATGAAACACAATAAAGTGCTTATAATATTTATTTCAAAAATCGTTTTTTTGAATTGTTTAACATTTTGGTAATGTTAACTAAAATAATTTATGCAAAACTTAATATTATAGACTTGATTGCTTCCTACACTATTTGTTACAATAAATTTTAACGTTAAATTTGATTTATCATAGTTAAATTATTATCACTATAATATATATGTATTATTAGATATTGATGAATGTAATTCAAACATTATTTGTTAAATATATTAACTCGAACCATTATCTTTATGATTATAATAATTATATACATTATACATGTCTCATATAGTCATTTAAATACTTTTTATTTTACAATTCAGTATGTTGAAATCATGTAATTTGTAAATGTTAAATATTTTAATTTATTTAATTATATTTTTTTATTTTTAAATATTTTATTAATATCTCAGTATTTGTTTTTAAATAGTATTTTTTTACTAAAATGTGTTTATATATGTAAAAAATGATATATTATACAAACAAATATTTTGTTTACAATTCTTTGTTGCATGTTCAAAGGGTATTATTTCTTATATTATAATACTAATTTAATAAATATTAATAATATCCTTAGTTGAAAGACACTTCCTGAATATCAGGAAAACAGAATGGATGCTGCTCGTGTGTCCAATATATCGATTAAGAAGCAATATGCATAATGCATAATAAATATAGATATATGTTAAAGCGTATTACGAGTAAATAAACAAACAAAAAAAGATACCTGGTAAGATTTTGATGAATAATCATGCAAGCTGCAATCTGTAAAGGATGGTGTCAACCACTCCATTTGCGGCATGAAAGGGCCGCAAGAAAGTAACATTGCTTAAACACGAGTTTAAATATATAACTTGTTTTCTGTTTCACAAGCAGTCAATAGATACAATTATTCTGAAGGTTTGAAGAAAATGTAAAATCAAACATTGTTTAAGTGAAATATTGAGTAAAAAAAAAAACAAGTTATAGTTCAATGTTTACATAGGAGAGATGAGGGGAGATAATTGGTTCTAAGTCAATACAGTTCAACTTACATAATGTTATTTTGTTTTACAGTAAATTAATATTATAATTAAAAACATTACTAGTACTAACAGTTATTATTGACTTGATGGAGTAAAAAAGTTAATAGAGTGATGCGTTTTATGAAAACTGCACCACTTGTTCACATGGAGAAAAATTACAAAAGTTTATGAATAGGGCTAAAGAAGTCAGATGTAATTTCATAAGCTCAAAATGTAAAGTATAAAAAAACGTTTGGACAAATTGAAAAATGTTGTATTGAATAATTGTTGCTCTAAAACTTCTTGACTATTTTTCCTGAAATGAAACTTATTTAGTATGAAACATATTAAATTTTAAAACAAGTTACTAAATAAAATAGCCATCCATAGACCAGAATATAATGTTATGTTGATGTTGATGAAACAACATAAATTGATGAACTTTTCTCTGGTTTAAAACGGTAGTACATTTAACATGTTTCCAACTGCTTCGATGATAAACCTTTTGTGAGATGTTGTGAAAATTCACTATTTAATAGTTTCAGAACTCTATCGGAATTCATTTGAAACTAATTCTGATTTTTTTCATAATGAATCAATTAAAAAGAAGTGATAAAGTAGTTAAATGAAGTAGTATTAAATATGGTTTGTGTTACTGACCCACCCGAAATAAATACTGTGACATGCATTTATTTAAAAGAAAAATTTGTTTCTAATTAAAGGAATATATTTGTACTAAACATTACAATATATTATTATTTTAGCATAAAATGAATGAATAAATTAACATACTATGGTAAATTATCAATAGTATATTACTCAAAAATTCAAGCAGCCAGAATTCTACTTCTAATTTCACAAAATTCCATAATGTCTTAGAGTTTATTTAACATATACAGTAGTTTATAAACCCATTTATACAGACAGGTATAATAACACGAATTCATATGTAACAATATGATTTGATATCTAAAGACAAAATATATGATATCCACCACTATTTGTAATGATTATTAAATTAAGTAATATATTTCTAAGATTCTATAGATAAAGCGATAAAGCTTGTCTTAACGATAGATGTATGAATTACTGAATATAGAATCAGTTTAAATTTATAGTTTTTTGTTAAATGACGTTAATTTCTTTAAAAAATACTTTTGAATCAAAACTGCAAATTGTGTCTGCTTTTAATTTAATATTCTTTGAAAGTTTGATACATGGTCAGTGTGTGTTTATTTATATATTAATATAAATACTTATATAATAAATATGACGTAACATTTATAAATATAATAAAATAAAAAACGGCAAAATATATATATTAGTGAATTGTTTTCATTTGAGTAATATATAACACACATGAAATAATTGTAGTATACAATGATTGTATATATATATATATATACTTTACAAAATATGTTTAATTAAAAAATGCAATACGTACCATGTTGACTGAAATAATATACATGTTATTGATATTTTGTAATATTTATAGAAATCAATGATTATTATACATGTTAAATTATCAATATAATGTTACACAAACTTGTAAGTCCAGAGCATTCTTACTTTCATATAGGCTAATATGACTGCAAAATTTTAGAGAATTCAAAAATTAGGATTAGAAAGGAACTATATAAAACCAAAATTTGACATAAATAACATAATATTCCCTTTATATGGCAATATATGTAAAAATATAATGTTCCTAGTGCACAACGCTGTTCCCCTTCATTTTTTAACGATCGATCAAAATATACATTTCCTGCAATCAATTTTAATAAATGTGTCACTCATCCCATCACGATGTCATGTAGAAAAGGTTGAAACAGGTACACACGGATTTAAACCCGAAGATACACTGGGGTGTTTGCAAACAAGTATGTATATCGTATGTACACTTTCCCATATGCAAGTATCATACACTTTTCCCACAAGTAAATCACAGCTAAGTGACTTATTGCGACTGGGCAACGTTGACCCCTTGAGCCCCGACGATCAAGATGGGGACAAGCATATTACACTATTGCACATATGCTCCACTATTCTGGGGCTGAAGGTGAGATATATACACATGGTTGAAAGTATTATGCGACCATCATTTGTCGTATATATATGTATGTATATAGTCTGCCGTCAGTCCAGTCTATAATTCCGATTTGTGCCAAAGAAGGTAATGATTGAATGGAAGAAGTTTATAGATGGACAAGTAAAAAAAGTTGAAATGATGTATGTCGATGACTGTATTTATTCTCATTCTTCTCATTAAATTATATTTTTAAAAGCATACTTGAACAGGTTGGATATGTTTTAATTGATCAATTTCTCAAGACTAAATTTTTATTTTTTTTAAATTGTATTTTATCTCTTGTTTGTTAAATTAATAAAAAAATTAAAACGCAACATTTTACAACAATTGTTAATTTAATTTTTTTGCTGAACACAAATAAGCAAGCGTTTAGGGAACTATTAATTATATTCTCTGACTCCAAATCTTACAAAATCTTCAAGAACCTGTTGTTCATTATTGTTCATGCTCATATGTTGATTGTATGCATATAAATTTGAGTAATTTTTTTGTAATTGAAAATATTAAATAAAATGAAAACATTTTATTAAATCTATGCTATCTTTTAACCTTTAACAGTCAAAATGATTTTCGGTTCTTATAGTCCTTTGAGGGGGATCTACACTCCCCAATTGAATTAATTATTTTATGTTTCATCCATGAAATTTGGAACATGTACACTTAGTCTTCAAAAAATATGTTGAAATAGTTTTATAATTTTGAAAAAATATTAAAAATATATGTATGAAACTTTAAATTTTGGAAAATGTTGATAGCAACTCTAGTATACAATAAAATACTAATTAAAAAAATATTATTGACAGATTATATATAGACCTTTTTATGACGTCATAGGGGCGACACCTAAAATTCAAAATTCAAAAAGGAAAAATTATTTTTGCACAAAATTAAATTTTTATAAACGATGCAGATAAGTATGTGTTATTGCATATCTATAAGTTTTAGACTTATTTAAGCGGTAGAAAAATATATTATACTAGACCATATGACCTTGACAGATCACAGTCTTACAGGGACTAGTCTAGTCTAGAACACGTAAAATCTATAGATAAAATATCTTTGATAAATCGAACTAAATGGAACTTAGTACAATTGTTATAAATGTGATTTCAGATTTGCACAGTTCTATTATACACAATTTTATAATGTGGATAGACCTTTTGTTTTCTTAATTTTATGTACCTAAGTTACTAAAATATGATGTTATATGTTTATATAGATGTGTTTTTCTATTCACACAACTCCACTTGTTGTACTATTTCACTACTTTCAAATGTATAGTTGGAAACAAAATAAATAAATATTCTTTGATTCTTGGCTAGATTTTCTTTATCGCAAATTTTTTTAATGATCGATTTTTAATAACTTTTGAAGCCGGTCCATACCCAAAAATTAAAAGTTAAATTTTTTCCTCTACTAAGCGAATACATTTAGAATATAATTTATATAAAAATAAAAATAAAGAACTTTTAAACAAAATTGATATAAATAATTAATTCTTGAAACTTATATCTATATATTCCACTATTTTTTTAAAAAGCATATTTTTAGGTGCAGGATAACATTGTTCTAGGGCTGAAATGCCAACAAGAAAATGGGGGTGGTGTGATCCAATCTGCTTAAAAATAATGGCTGTATAATAAGGTGTACTATTTACATTAAAAAATGTTGTGGTATATGGGAACCCAATTTAATATACGTAATACTGTTGGCCAATTCGCCTAATAAATGTTGACTTGACAGAATAAATGTTATTTCACAATCTTCCTCCAACTTTAGTCTTTTAGATTATTGAAAACAATAATTGAATCACAAAATTTCTTGTTTTTACATAAAGTTTGGAAGAAATGATAACGTCATCGATTTTTGTTATTAGTTTATGCTAATTGTGTTACTAGTTATACGTAAGGCTGTGTTTTCTTTTATATTCTTTAGAAATGTCAGTAAACATAATTATACTAAAAAGTATACAAACGTAAGTTTTATGTTTAAAAGGACTATTTAATATTATTAAATACAAAATACATTTGACATTTAAAAATATTGTAGTATATAAAACCATTCAGTATGATGAAACAAGGAACAAATTGTGATGTTTAGATCTATTAATAATTGTTTCAATTGTATCTGCATTGATTCAAAAATATTGATAATATGATTTTTAAATAAAGACTTCCACAATATATAATACCTTTGATTATTTTAATGTACGAAGATCTTTAAAACTACATATACATGCTTGATGGATGTATATTTATAAAGAATGCCAGATTTGCGGAAATGTGAAAAAAGCGAAATGTTTTACTATTTGAAATAATGTATCAAATTAAGACCCAACAAAACATAAAAAGGTAAATTATAACACATGCATTGATTGCATATATTTTATGCATGATCTTTTTCATTATTAAAATGAGTGCACATTGTTATATGTGCACATGTATATATATAAATAAAGAGAGAGAGAGAGATAAATTGTATGTCAGAATGTCTTTAGTTTGTACGTACCAGTTTAGATATAGGTATAACAACACGAATTAATAGTAGTTTAGTAAATGGGTTATTCTGTAATTTTATTTTTTTAACTATTTGAAAATGCTGGGTTGTAAACAAATATTTAAATATATAACCAAACTATATTAAATAAATATTTTTTAAATGTTTCAAAATTACATAAAATAAAAATTGATATACTAAAAGCGCAAACATTAATAAATAGAAAACTTTTAATTTTTAAAATTTATATGTAAAGAAGTTAGAATTTGATTATTTTTAAAATATAATTTGCATATTTATATATGTATATTAGATGTTTTCAAAATTGATTTACCTGATTTATATTTCGTGAAATCTAACACTTGAATAACAATCTATGCTTCACGACCATGTAATATCTAATTATAATCAAGTTTATTTAATATACAATACATGCAATGCAATATCTTTGGCTATTATAGTATCTAGCTCATTTACACTTTGACTTGATTCCTAAAATGTCAAATCTTTTCCGAAAGGAAACATTCCCTCTGCACTGTTGAGGCAGGCAGCTTGGCACCTGCCTGTATTGGGATATGGTGGGGAACATGTGTATTTAGCGTCTGTAGTGACAGTAAGGCAGTCAATTCCCCTTGATTGCAGTCCTGTGGAGTTAAGATGGAGTTTTAATCATTCCTGTAACTTTAGAGAGAAAAAAACCCCTGAAAATCACTGTGATAAAGATCAGTTTATATACGGTAAAACTTCCACACAACCGCAGTGGAACAAGATATTAATTTTTGTCAGATTATCTAGGTATTTATCAAGTCATAATCAGTGAGCTTTGGTGCTTTAAATAACGTGGACTGATCTTACCACTCGGCCAAATCATCAGGGAAATGGGACGAGGTTTTTGTCTTAGATATCAGTAGCTTATATAACACTCATTTAAATTGTAAAGTGAGAATAATTCGGTCTGGACCCAGGATTTTTCAAAAAGGGGGTACTTTATAGTCAAATAGGCAGCAGTATAGTATGTAAGTAATGGTATTGAAAGATATGAGAAACATTGTTATATAAAAGAAAGTGAAAGACTCTCTTTTATGGCGCCATTAACCTAACAGCTAGAAGGGGACAATGTACCCCAATTGTCTTCTGGGCCTTATACGGACTTGATGACAACATCCACCGTGTAAAAGTGACAATGTAAAACAAAATAATGACTGATTTTTGTAATAATCGTAAAACATGGATTTCAAATCATACCTTTTAAAAATACTTTACACAGTTTAACATCAAATTATAAACGTTAGACATTGATTTTCACCAATTCTAATATGATTGATAAATTATATTTGAATAAAAATCTTGGTAAAACATAATTTTTCATAATTAAACATACGTTTTCATTCTTGACGATTTTATTTGTGGTGCAGTTTTACTCATTCATTAGCCGTTTAAGTGCTACGAATTTATGATAAAATAAAAAATTGCATTGTAAAACAAAATGACAAGTGATTATAATTTTACACGAATGTGAAAACAAAATGTACATTTTAAAAAGTGTTTGACCGAGTTTAAAATCACGTATTGTGAAAAATATTACAAATCGAGCATATATTTTTTATATTGTGTGTGTGTGTGCATTTTTGCTACATACATCTGACACATATAATACTAAGAAGGTATCTATAGATACCTAAATAACAGCTGCTTCTAACCGACACAGATTTGGTATAATTACTAATTATTTTGTCACTCATCTTTTCATAAATATAATATTAACATACAGAAATGCCGAAGATTCAAACTGAAACATCTGTAGCAAACATATTTGGACTATACATATACATATATATATTATTTATATGACATTAGTTCATTTTACGATGTTTTGATAGTGCGGTTAATTTCAGATGATCCGTCATTATTATCTTGAATTACTTCCACCTTAAAACCTTCAGAAGTTGGCATCATTTCGGGTCACTTCAGAGGCGATAATAATATGTCACCGCCAGAATATCCTAAATAAATCTCTGAAATAATTTGGCAGAAAATGCAAAATTACCCATATATATGGAACTTATAGCTTATAAGTTCGTGTTTCATATATATAGAAGTTATTTATAATTTCCGCTGCAATGTATATTGTAAAGATATACAGATAAGGAAGTTATGAAATTGACATCGTCTTTTGTTGTATGTAATAAAAAGATTGATAATGAGTCTTTTGCAATTTTTATAATTATTTAATCATCAAATATGTAATAAATTACATTTAATAATTTTAGTATTGCAAAATGTTCAGTGTGAACATTACAAACATTGTTCAATTTTAATTTCATTCAATATTTTGGATCGAGCTCAAAAAGCATATATTGTAGTCTGTTTATATTAAGATTTCAATATATGTTTTGTACATTATATATATATATATATAAATATTAAAAATAATGTCTACTATATTTATGTATTTTGTAGGTTTTGCTGAAAAATTAAATATTTTCTAATCTAAAGTTTATAAAACACTATTTAAGTGTTCAAATATGAATAAAATAATTATATATTTTTTTAAGTATTTTTAATTATATATTTTTGATCAATTAACAAATAACAAAAGATGCTGAAACATTCATTTATATAAGTTTTTATTTAATCTTTTGACGGATTTCTCGATAATATAATTAGTATTTATTCTTGGATTTTATGAACGAAATTGCACACTTTTTGCTCTATATTTATTTGATTTTTCGTTTGATTTTTTAACTATACAATCAACATAATCTTAGAACAGGAGACGAATCTAATAAGGTCACCAATGAAAACAGCTGAATTATATATTAAATAGTGAGTTTACTTTTATCAAAAACAATGTGAAAACTTACATAAATAACCATAGTCTATATATTATCTAAATTTAGGTTTCATATAAGAAAGGTTTGTAGATTTCAATTTTATAAAATAGAAACATTTACCATGTTTGACAATACCCCAACATACAACTTGTGTGAACATATTAACGGTGAAAAAAGTTTAAATAGATTTTTATTTGTGATTCACATAGTACTCTGGCGTGCCAAATAAACGTAACCCCCCGTTTATTTATTTAGTGTCAAAAATAGGCCACCCCCCCCCCCCCCCTTTATTTGGACCCCCTGATTATTCATTTTATATAATAGGCAACC
>JAUZND010042199.1:0-20794 GCA_034780555.1 Coelogynopora nodosa | reverse complement strand
CTTTTTAAACCAGAGAAATTGTTAGTTATATACCTATTTCTATTGAAAAATACCATTTTAAAAACCCAAACTAGCTGTAACTTTTTTATGACTGAAGATAAACTCCGAACCACCTGGAATATTAAAGATATTATGTAAGTTTACTATCATCTATGCAAAAAATCCACCATATCTTTTTAAAGATTTAAGTAATAAAAAAGTTCCAGCTAGTTCAGGTTTTTATACTGGTAATTTTCAATAAAAATAGGTATATAACTAACAATTTCTCTGGTTTAAAAAGATATATATAGTTAATTTTTTGCATAAATGATTGTGAACATGATATCTATAATATTCCAGGTGGTTTGGAGATTATCTTCAGTAATATAAAAGTTCCAGCTAGTTTGGGGTTTTAAAATGGTAATTTTCAATAGAAATAGGTAAATAACTAACAATTTCTCTGGTTTAAAAATATATTTATGGTTGATTTTTTGCATAGATGATTGTGAACTTCTCTTTGCAAACATTGTTTCTGATTGGGCTGGCACAACACAAAAGTTGCATTTTGTCTAAGTCATGCCTAACTGACAATGTCAAGAGATGGCAATAAGGAAATAGTATATACTACTTAGAGATCAAGGCTATAATCCTCTTTGACCACTACTCTATACCCCCATTGACTGGCCACACCTTACATCACAAGAATGTTGATACAACCACACACATCAATTTTTTTGTAGAAAACGCACTGGGCATGTCTTTAAAACTGGACTTTGTTGTAGTCCAATAAAAGCAAATTGTATTATTGTGGTATGCAGTTTTACAAAACTTTGCTGTGATTTGCAGTGAACCAGATTATGAAGAATATGATCATGCAGATGATATGGATCAAGAGAATAAACAGTTGGAGGGTAATGTGATTAGATGTGCTGCTAGATTAGGCTAATTAATAACTGCTATTTAATGTCTTCTATTTTATTATTTGACACTTGATCAATAGCCGATTTGTTATATTACATAATTAAATATATGTTTAATGAAGAATTAATAATGTTTGTAACACTATATATAATTTATTTATCAATTTAGGATATGGGGTAAGCTGTCCTAATTTCTTGCCTAAGTTAAGTAGAAATAGATGGCATAAATATATTGGTGCAGGGTCATTCCATTAGAATTCAACAAATGGAAGGTGGCACTATTGTAAATAATTTGTTATCTAATAAGTTAATGGTTTTTGGAAATTTATAAATATATGCAACAAATTATCCAACGCATATTTAATTGTTCACTTATCTATTTACAGAAATAAATTATTGGCTCATATAAAATTGGATATTTTTTCAAAAAATTCTAATTTAGTCATTTTTATCAAATAATAACTTTTTCCTGCAAGTCAATAACTACATAATCTCATGTAACTACAAACCCTGCCATGTAATAAGTGTTTAAGTGTAAAAACTTTTAGTTTATATGAAAACAGAAATGAACTATTTATGCACAAAGTGTGTTCTGGCCCCCAATTTTGTACATTTAAAAATTACTTGAGATGGTAATAACATTTTTCTGTTACCTTTATTTTTTTTAAGCATTGTACATATTATTATTATTATATTGTGTGATATTCTGAAAAAATTATTTTTTACTTATTCCAATTGGTAAAGAAATGACAGCTTTTGATTCTGTTTGTTGAATCTGTTCAACTGATTTAATTCAGCAACGGAACTTGATTCTGTTGCTTGATTTTTATTTGCTGCACACAGGCCAATGTGTTAAAAATTCATTGTTTTGCATTTAAATATTTAGTAAGTCAGTACAGAGCCAGTACAAACAGTGCACTAGTGGTCTCGAGCTATTCAACCCTCATTAGGTACCTTGGTTTCCCTATTGATGACCATATTACAAGTTAGTAGTACTTATTAAAACCACCAACCAAATATTTAAAAAAAAATTCATAGCAAGAGAGGTTAGGTAATATTTTGGGGGTATCCATGGTCAGCAAAAACCACTGTGTAAAATATTAGGTAAGCACAGATCCAGTACAAATAGCAGAGAGACAGACCACTACCAGTTTCAAGCTATTCTGATTCAGCTCTCATTAAGTACACTAGTCTCCCTACTGCAGATGACCAGATTCCAAGTAGTTATTTTTAAAATCACCAAAATAATTATCAAAAAAGCAATTTGCTAGTAACATGAGGTAGTACAAATGAATTGATATTATTTTCTAACTTGGTATGAGTGCATGTTTATAGGTAGGTACCTAACATTTACTCAGTATTAGACAACAAAGCAATAATATATATCCATTTAATTTTCGGAAATATGGTCACATTTTTATTATGTATTTTAAAGTACAGTGTACAGTACTTCGAAAATAGGACCACTTGAAAAAGGAAAGAACTCTTTATTTTTAATCCAGTCATTATCTTCTTTGATAGACTAAATGAGAAAGAAATTTAGACTTATTCCATAACTCTATAAAATGAGTGTACTTTTTATTGAATATTTGTTACTTATTAAGTTTATATCATTTTGGAAATAGTGCATGTCTTCTTTCTATACTAGAATCATACCTTTAATAAAAACCTTACAGATATTTTGAAACTGTTACCATCAATTTCATTTTAGTATGTTATTTTGGTAATCATGTTTTGTTTCTTGCAAAAACAAAAAATGTGGATTGAATCTTTCTTGGAATAATTAGTCAACTAAAAATAAACATAATTGATGAACAATAATCAAATTGTTAACATAATATAAATAATTAATAATTTACTAGATTTTTATAAATAGTGTAACCTAAAGTTATTATCTGGAATTTTCTAGCTAACCTCTAACATCCTTTATCTTTCTAATTGATATTTTGGGAAATTGGTGGTAAATTAAATATATGAGATGCAAGTTAAAATGTATGTCAGAATATCATAATCTTCCACAAGTATGTGTATGTTATGTTTGCTCTGTTGGTCAGGCATCCGGAGTCCAGTGCACACAGGCATGTGTCGACCAGTTCAATGAGTTGAAGTTGAGGAAGAACCACCGCTACATCCTCTATGGGATTGTCAACAATGACCGAGAAATCGGCATCGTGAAATGCGCGCCCAGGGGTAAGATTACTTTTTTTAATAGAACTAAAAAAATTATGTGATATTTGCAGTGTTGCCACTCGTCAGGATTAATTCTGGAATGTATGGATTTTAGTTTTTTTTAAATGTGTTTTAAATAATAAAGGGGTAGGGGGTGAAGTAGTATAGCAGTTGTTACATAGTTATGCATTTTCAATATTTGTTTTACGAATAAAAAAATTTTTTTTTCACGATTCGCGCATAATTTTTATTATTTACCTGTCTATAGATTACTAAATATGCTCCGTTTATTTTTTTTGTTTAAATCAGATTATTTAAAATGCATTGTATTTAAAAGTTGGTATCATTTTCAAGTATGTATTCATAGGTATCGAAATAGTTGTTTAAATCCACCATTGATTGGCCCGAAATATAGTTTACAAAATATTCGATATCCACCAATTCTATATCTTAATAAAATGTTTTCGGTCTCAGAATAAAATACATTATTTTAGGCAATGGATTAATTCTAAATTCAGACAACTGGTTAAATGAATTGTTTTCCAATGCGTTTTCGAAATAAACCATTGAGCAAGTTTGAAATGTTTCAGATTGTTTTTATCTAGTAATATTATGATTGTATTATTACTTTCATACTTTTTCAGAATTTTGGCATTAAAATGTAGTATTTTACCAAGTTTTTATTTGTATGGTCCATTAATTAATGATGACCTTGTGACGTTATTGTAATATTTGGGGTGCAGTCCCTAAACGTCACGACTAAGACTGACAACATTTTAGCCTTACATTATTAGTATTAAAATTTCAGATCTACCAAATAAAGTAATTATATTATTGCAGCTTCTCAGTATACGTGCAAATAAACTTTCGCTTTTTAGAATTGGGTCAATTTATGTGCTATTTTGACTGTTTTATAAAGCATATGTTTTAGTATATTATTTTGACCTCTAGGATTTAATTAATAACCTTTCAATACTACATAGTAAATGTTGGGTTACATTGTTATATATTTTTTTATCTTAGAGTTATGTGACATTTAATTTTTGGAGGGTATTTTCAAAATAACATTGGCTCTGTATGTCTCACTTTTAGCTGAACTCTGGACGTAGTATGCATATTAAAACTCTATGAGTTGGGTGTCATTTTGGAGTTTATTGCCGACAAAGGGTAGTATTCCGTATTAGCTAAACTTTTAAACGTCTGCTAAATCCTATCAAGATTCATACCCACTAATGTGATATATTCGAAATTAAAATTCTTCCTAACAAAGACAGTTATTTCTTCAAAAAGTGTATATCGCTATATTTAAGTCACGGAGAGTGTTTTTGATAGAAATCCTCTCATCTCCTATTTCCCCCCTCCCTCACTCTACCTCCTTAATCATAAGGGCTACATTTCACTTTCATCTTATTTTCGCCCCAGAGGCCACATACGACGACTTTATGACGGACCTCCTGGAAGCCTCCACTAACGGACACGGTCGATACGCCGTCTATGACTATGAGGCTCCCGAGAAGAATGCAACCCTTGTCTTCGTTGTATGGTGAGTCACCTCACAGTCCCTTAGCTGCCTTGTTTAGTTCGGTATGGAGGAAATTTGTCTTTACGGAATGGAATTAGCCGCAACTGAAATTAACCAGTTTCACAATACACATTTCTACCTACTGAATTTTCTTGCATTACTTTTATAAGCTTATAAATTTCAGTATCTGACAACTATTAAAAATTAACTTACCACTTATAAATGTTGAGTACAAATTAAATCACGTTACTTTATTATCCTATCGGCGTTTAGATTTTTGTGTTAACTTTGCACAATTATTAAGTGTAATAATTTTTATATCATTTTAACTACTATCTACTAAAATGCTGTTTCAGAAATGTATTTAACTATTAAATTTAAGGCGTGTATAAACAAGCTATTTCTTTATATGCAAATATGAGTATTGAAGAGGAACAAGCGTTCCCCGAAAATATTAATAAAGGATTAATTTCGATTTATCGGGAAAATATGTTCACCTGCGTTTCCAACTAAATTCCGAAATGGTCGATTTCTTGGAAGACCACTTAGGTGGGAGTTAGGACACCCTACGAAACGAAGCTGTGCATTAACCTCTCGTCAACAAATCTTATTGACTTTGCGATTCCTTGCCAATAATGGCTTTTATCACTTGCTTGACAATGCACATGGTGTCATTAAAGCTACTGTAACTCGTGTACAAAAGGTGGTGCATGTTTTTAACATTCAGTAGTGGCTAAAAATTAGTTGCAAGTATTTAGAAGTCAATTGTGAAATTGGTTTTTATTGGATTACTAAATAGTAGCTACTTACGTTTACATTCAGTAGCTACTAAATCCAGTTGATCGTGGAATAGTATATCTCTAATTACTTTTATATTACTATTTAGTGGGCTTTGCTCCGCCCCTAATGGTCTGCCCCTGGAATCCGTTAACCCTAAATATATATTTAAAAATAAATAGTAACTTAAGTACTCAATGTCAAGCTTTTCACCATATCTGAGGCTGATTCAGTTTAAACAAGATATCTTATAAATTTTTTGGCTACTACATTCAGAAAACATTTGGTCTAGAGTTATTTGACCTAGACTATGATCGATATGATGTACTCTATCATCAGATAAATAATAATACAAATTATATGGTACAACTGATACAACCATTTGTGGATTATGACCAGAAATGTTATTGTTCTTCGTCGTGGCCAAGCAGCAATAGTTAAGTAGCTTAATGAATTATGTACAATATTATTCAGCTGACTCTTATAGATATTCTCAAAGTGCCACTAACAGGGAAACTACTTGATTGAGTCTGTTAGTCAGCATCGAAAATGGTAATCTTTTAGCCAATATAAGTATTATGTTTGGGCTAGGCTACTATTAGTTGCCACCCGTTATTATTAATATTTTGACTATACATTATTTAGTTACACACTCAACATTGAGGGATTGTTATTAATTAACATTACCGAAACGTTACTGTGTGTTAAGATTGTATCATAATTTTCTAACTTAATTGTAGGTAACATCGATAGATCATTTGAATTTCTCAATCATACAATTTCATATTAATTTCAAGCAAACTTTTCTTGAGATTTGTACCACAATCAAAATCAACAATGTGTAGTAATTGCATTAAACTCATGACATGTTATGTCACTGTTCAATAATTAGAAAAACATATTATTTCAGTCTAATAAACTTTCAGAAATAATGTGTCTTATCTAAGTATCCTCGTATATATTATTTTGTCGGATTCTATGTGGCCTTGTCCCCTCCATTACAGGACCCCCTCAAATATCGGAGTCCGCTACAAGATGCTCTACGCCTCCTCTAAAGACGCTATAAAGCGAAAGTTGATCGGTATCAAACGAGAATTAGAAGCCAATGATCTCGACGAAATCACAGAAGAAGAACTCCGCAAAAAGGCGGAATAAACTTCACTCATTAGATTATTATCGATCTACACAAGTGGCCTTCTTTCAATGTTTTTCTCATGCTCCATTAGATATCCCAGTTGCTATGGGTACTATTGGTGTTTATTATATAGAATTGTGTTCATTTTTAAGGCTGGTCAGACAATGTTTTATTAATGCTCTACAACAGTTTTATTTCCCCCGTCCCTGAATTGTTCTCCCCCTAGCCTTGATCTCATGATGTCCAGAAATCGGCTTTTTGCTGCTTGAATACTCAGTACCAGAGCTTTTATTCACCGTCTTTTGCGCATGTGCTATTTTTCGTTTTTTTCTCTTTGTATTACACATACCATATCAGTATTGATCGGGTTGATTGATGGTGTCAATTATTTATTATTAATTTATCCCGGTTTGAGTTGATATTTACGAGGGCGTCATCGTTTATTACATGGTTTTCGTTGACTTATTAATTCAAGGTCCTTTTAATTGATTATTAAGGCGTCGTAAATGTATGTATTTTTTAATGTTTCAAGGTCATTTATTTTAGTATAGTTGTGTGTCAAATGTATCGATCCTAAAATACTGCCTCTGAACCCATATTATAATATTTGTTTTTAGGGTAAATATTATAAGTATCGTTATTACCTATAATAATATTTTCAGACTAGAAAATAAATGACCTCGAACTTTTCGGTCAATTAAAAGGAGAAAGAGTGATTGACGCCTTTTATCACAGTTGTTAAGGACCATATCCCAACAACGAATCGCTTCCAGTATGTTCTTAGTAATGTTACTTATACAGTGTAATGTTCGCATGTGCGTGCTTTTCATGTTTTCCGATGCTATTCTAGTCAATACTTGCAATAAAGTTCATATTATACAATGTTTATTTTATTTGTTTTCTTTCGGGGATCTGTTCGTGTGATCAAGCTAATTGGTTATTTTATATTATTTATTTGAAATTGTTTTTTTATAGTAGCTAGTAATGAGTATGTTTTGCTAGTAAAGAAAATTTATTAAATAAATTCGAGACCTGACCAATAGGTAACGCAAATTTTGTTAAGGTTGATCACATTATTTAGTATTACTTTCAGTAAGGGCTCTTCTGCAATCTTAGAGAAACGATTTTGGGCCAGGTAAGATTGTTTATATATAATGTAAATATCAATAGTACTAGCAACATAGCTTATATTTTAGGACTTTACAATACATTTAAGAAATTTTGCACGATATTTTATTTATACTGCATTTGGCTATAGTTGTTAAAAATACATTGATATCTATATTTTCTACGCTTTGACATATAAATCTATATCATGGCGGGAACTTATGCAATTATAAATATTTTAATATAGGTATTTTATATTATTTGTCAGTTATTAATACTTTTTTGATTAATCACATCATTTATTCTTATAAAGTGTGTTTGATTCATTAAACAGCAAGAAATTTCGTGATGAAATTTAGTTTTGGTGTACTTTTATATTTTTGACTGATTAATAATGTAATTGGATAAAATATTAGTTTTGCGCTAGCCGTGAGCATCTTATGTTATGGGACCGACTGTGATCACCCTCGAACTTTCCGTTCTAGGAATGCAACTGTGCTAGTTGAAAGAACACGATACTTATTGTTTTTTGGTATGGTATAGTGGTTTATATCTGAAATATTGAGGTATATATATCTAAATTTACAACGATTCTGTTTAGGTAGTTAATGCGTATTGTATATATGTTAACTATTAATTATCCTAATTCAAAAGTGTGTTTATTACGTGTTGTAGGCTCATTACCATATATATAAAACCTTTAAAATTCCGTTACAAATGACTTCATACAATTGGTTTTTACTATATTGGAAAAAAGTTGAAGGAATTTCATTGGCGTTTATCATAATTTTAATATTTAACAATATTATTATATTATATATGCACAATGTGCTTTTAAATATACGGTTTTTTAATTGAACAACCGATATGACTTATGTGCGTTATCATAACCTAACTGGACGTATTATAAGTTGTGAATTTTTTTCTCTAAAATTCATTTATATATTTCAAAGAATATAGCAATAGTAATTTTTTTTCAATGTTCTAAATGCGGTAACCTGTTATTAAAATAATTTTAAATAACTATATTTATTGTTCAGTTATTTTTAATAATAATATAAATCACGAAATGAATTTCAAAGAATGATAACTTTTATATTCTTTGATGTATTTTGAATTAATTTATATAATATATATTGTATAATAACTGTATATTATAGTACGTTATACAATAACGTTTACAATGCATTAGGCTTTTTATCAACGAATAGAAATTATATCAAAAGTACAAATATTTATTTAATTAAAATAGCAATAAATATCGTTTTATATTACAATTATACAATGTATATATCATAGAGTAAGGACAGACAGAGATTCCACTCCGGCAGTTTTTAAGGTTTTTGCGTAAATTCATTTGTTTAAAATAACAATGTAAACAATCTGACCTCCATTTTATTTCCCTACATGAATTGAAACTTTCCTTATTGATTTGAATTTTATTAATTGAAAAATTGTTATTGACAATTTGAATCGCCGGAATTAGGCTAATATCAATAAATAAATTAACTTTTACATAATTGGTAATAGAAAAGTAATAGTCAACAATATTATTTGAATCGCTGAGATTATAGATTTATTGAAAGCAACATTATTAATAAAGGCTTAAAAAACAAAAGTGGTCAAAATAATTGATAACAAATTAATTTTAATTAAGTTAAATCATAAAATACTGTTAACTTTTTACTACTACTTTTAAGCTATGTAGGAAAATAGTAGTGTACCTCTATCTCGTTACAGAGATATTTTAACAAAAAAATAACTGTACCACGGTAATCAGAGACATTTTATTAGTATATTACCTAATTAATCTCAAGTGAATGCACTAATTTTTCAGAGTGGAATCTCTGTCTATCCTTACCCTATGCATTTTGTCATGTAATATATTTCGTTTACTTTGTTTTTTTGTCTCTATAATTTAATATTTTTAATTTTTTTCGACAAGGGTTGCGATTTTAACCACCCTGAGTAGAACCATAAGGATTCAAATAAGCAATCAAATGTTATCAAAAAATTTAAGATTTCACAAGTCTAACAATATATTCCCAAACCGTATCACAAAAATTAAAACATTCGTTTATCTAAACAGAAATTCACCATTTTTATCCAGATTTCATCAATGAAGGACAATTTACCCATTAATCTCAAAAATAAATCCTATAATTCATCGTTAACCCTTCGTACGTGGACATACTTTGTAGCAGCTAGGGTTTGCTACTTGGAGGGGGGGTTATTTACCCACCATGAAAAACCAAACTTCCTATTATCCGATTAATCTGAAATTTGGTATACAGATATCTCCTAATGACTAGTCAAGCGATTTTAATTTTCAAAAAAATTAATCTATTGATATCAATTTTATGATCTGATTACGTCATAAACTCCAGTTAGGAAAACTATATTAGGAAAATGACCATATATGCTATATATTCACCAATAAATGCTATACACTTGTTCAATGCAAACAATTGACTTGATTCTTTTTGCATCTGATTCCAGATCACAATATCTATATTTGATTACTGTATATATTTGTATAATTATAATACTTATACAAATAAGCTATAAGTAGTATATATCTTATTTGATTATTATTTTAAATTGCTGGTTATTTTAATAAATAATTTTAATAATCAAGTTAAATGAATATAATTTACGATAAACTGATTTTTTCTATTAGTGTTGCAAGTTTCAGCTCCTAATATCTTCGGCAAGTATGAAAAGCCAGGGGGATGGATGTGGGGGGTATAAAATGGATCAATAATAACACCAATTTTTTTTGGTATGTAGAAATATTCTGAATTATTTTTGTGTTATATTTTTAGTTAGGTAAAAGTATTTTAACCACTGAGTAAAAAAAACCAGGGTCATATGTTTTATAGTTCAATCAAAAACTTAATTTTTTTGAAAAAAATTGACATACGTGCAACGTTGAACATAATGTATTTAAGAGATTATTTATCTTCCTCACTTCGTAGCCTTAGCTCACTTCGTGCCAACTTTCAAATAAAATCTCCAAAACATATACAATGCATATACATCTCTCCATTAGCGGAACAAAATTTCATCTTGACAAATAAAATCACAATTTCTATTTTGATATTGAACGGTATAGATTATTTAATATAAAGTTTTGTGCATTAAGAAAACATTAATTTCGTACTATATACTAGTTGCATCCACATAAAGCAACTTTTCACTTCATAACTTTTTTTTAAACTCTATAAAATAGCAGTGTTTACTGATAAAAACCATATATTATATTTGTTAAATTTCTTTTTTTAACTTTATAATTCTATCGATCTCATTTTAAATATTAAAATAATTTACAGCAATTTTTTTTTTAATTACAGACGCCCTTTAATTTCAACAGTAGGTACTAAAGGTTGTTACATTCAAGGTCGTTACTCGAGGTCATTGGATTCAAGGTCGTTACATTAATTTTCTCGTCTTCCGATTCGATAATTGAATGTTATGGTTTTGGCACAAGAGAAAAATATACCGATAGCCAAAATACTACAAGAAAAACTGTACAAAATAATTGAACAAAAGTGATGATCAATGATTTTCTTTAAAAGTCGACAGTTTTGAAATATATAGAAGAAAAAAGTGGTTTTATAAAGATGTCCAATCATATATTACCCTATTAAAAATCATTCAATTAAATAAAATGAGAGATTGGCTTGCTTTTCAATTTCACCTGTCGAGCTAGCATCCAAACTCTAATCTTACGACTGATGAATATAAATCCCAATAATAAACGGTAAAACAGCCAGCCATTTCACATACACAGCGAAAAAGTCATTCACTGTAAAGAACATATTTAAAAATGATTGACGGTCTTGTGTTTGACAGTCTAATCTGTTAGATTATAATTAGTTTACATAGAGTACAATAGACTAAAGCAGTTAGTAACTATAGGTTCATAAATCACCAACCTAATGTCCAAATGTTCACTTCCTATATAGTAAACATTGCGATAGGTACCCTCTTATATATTAGTTGCTATCTAATAATACAGAAATAAATTGCGGTTATTAACGTGTCATCTACTGGTCCATCAGTGACTGGAAAGTGGCTGTAAATAATGAGTAATTTTACATTTCACAAGGAGGGAATATATAGGCTACAAATCAAAACATATGACTTATGTATATATGTAACATATAATCATTAAGGGCTCCACTAAACTAACTTAGTGAACATCTAAGGGTATAGGCAAAATAATACAACACACTTTCAAATAAATGAATATATAGTAAATTAATTAATATAAATTTAACCGTACTTAGCATGGACATTTTAGCAGGAATTTTCAAAAAACAGTATACATATATATATAGTTTTGTAGAATTAATTTTATATAAAATGTGATTCTTTGGTGAGACCTCAAGTTTATTGAAATCGACATTATATACAGGATTTAGAATCCTTATACAGAATTTGTGAAAGAGTAGAAAAATATTATTAGTATTTTTTAAAGTTTTCTTTTCAGTCTTTAAATAACAACATTGTCGGACCTGGCCCAGTGGAACATTGATAAAATATAAATACATTTTTTTGACAAATATATATAATAGGAATGATTTCAAACTCATCAAAATGAAACTGAATTAGAATTTAAAATATTAGAAGAAGTAATTAACTGTCTGTTGTATAAATCAAATTATGCTTTTAATATAAAAATAATAAATAAAGCTATATAGATAAAATACAGTACTTACTAACTATGTAAATAAAATATCATAATCTAATTTAATATTCTTCAATTCTAATGATTTCAAAAAAGAATACATAACTGATTATTACTTACGTTTTATATACTAGCAGTCGACACAGTAATTATTACATACGTAAATAAAGTAGTAAAGAAATGGCTTTATTTCCAGTAAAAGTATAAAACTTTTAAAGAGGAACATATAATAATAGTAGTATAGGATGGGTCGATTCTGGTTCACCACTAGACCTTTTGATCTCGTGACCTTTGACCCCTCCTCTACACCCTCCACCTATTTTACTTTTTTTTACAATCTGGATCATTATGGATCATAAATACGCCAACATATTTCATTGGGTATATCCTTTTAAAGTAGTAACCTATGACAATTATATTTTTATTTGTATAATATTTACAAATATTTGGGAGTAGTATATAACCTTAAAAATGTTAATTAGTGTCTAATTACATTACAATCTTATTATTTAAATATAAATATTGTTTTTAAACATTTTTAAAATTTTGTACAAAAAATGACGTCATTCATGACGTAATTTTTGTTTGTAGCCTATAACTAATGATGTTTACGACTTATGACAACCAGACTTGGAATGATGACTCACCAACATAAGCCAAATCGTTCATTCTACCCTTTTTGTAAGTAATATATATATAAATATATACATATTTTTTTATATGGTAAAATATAATTTAATAGATAGACATTCAGAATAGCTATGAGCTAGTGTCAATTTTTTTTAATCTTTTGAAATTTTAGCGAAGTTAGACATTTTAGTGATTTACAGCTGATTAAATAAAATAATAATTATATATAGTAGAATAAAATTAAATAGATATACTAGCAGAATAGCTATGAGTCAGTATTTATTTTTAAATAGACAGTTCAAATTTGACAGAATTGTAGAGATTTTATTATTGAGATGTATTATGGTCATATATTTCATGATGATTTCAATGAGGATTCTGACGTTCACTCAGCTTGATTTTGATCCTTACAGATTAATTTCTCTCTCCTTAAGTATAAATAGAGAGGCGTTTACAGCTAAATTTAATTCTGCTTTAACCTTGCGACACGAACGGTCGTATCTGCAATCGCTCCCTCTCTCTCTGAACTAATTTAGTAACTTAACTCTTGAGATGTCCAAATTAGTGATGGATGCTGCGGACGTGACAACAGGTTTGAAACATGACACACAACCACATATCGACAGTGATGAGCAAAGCTACGCATTGAGGCGAGAGTTGCGTATTGATGTGGATGAAATGAATTCTCTACTCAGACTAATATACTATTTTTTCACAAAGTTAACGTGTAGAAGGAGAAGAGTGGAATTCATTACTACAATGTTCAAAGGACTTGGTTATATTTACTTTTCCAACAATGAGTGCCATAACAGCAGTGTACATATTATCGAATCTTGAGCCATACTTGAAACAAGCAGTACAATCAAATCATCCCAACAAAGCATTATCACACCTCCTAGGAGTGCCTGAGGGTCGAAATACTAAAATAATTGTTAATCTCAGAATACAACAATTAAAAGCATACGCAGATATGCAAATGTATTCTATCTCATTGATAATGTGTGCTTTAATTTGTTTATAATAGGGGAATTTGTTTTATGAATTTATTATGAATATATATATTAAATACAACTAACTAGATAGTGATAAACATAACTTATCTCTGTTAAAGTTTCAATCATGAAGAATAATTGTCATATAGTATGTAAAAGGGCTATTGTTCTAATTTCTGCACACTTAGTGAGTGTAAACAATTTACTGTTTAACGCACGTGAGCTTACTTCAATCAAAGATTTATTGTTTCTGTTAACTCTTCTACCATTTTACGCAAAAGAGTTTTTAATACTACGGAAATATTCTTCAGAAATCGATTAACAATAAAACTGAAAATACTATTTAAAATAATTCTGCAAAGATACCTACTAAACGAAATTCCCAAAGTTACCCTACTGCATGGATATTATAATCTACACAAGATCTCGAACAAGAAATCAAACTCAAATCAATCAGTGACATACGAGGAATCAATACGGTCCAACGACGAAGAGGAAACATCCATAAATCGATGAAGGAGATGGAGGACGACGAGGAGGAAGAGAAAGAGTCGACGCTACTGACTAAAATTCTAGAGGATATACAGAAAACCAGACAGAAAAAACATACATTCAACCTTGAAGGAGTTTAAACACAATGTACAAGACGAAATGATGACTTATATTCAACTATATTAAACATGACGAGGCAATGGAACGAATCGAAGAAGAGGTCGAAAAAATTCAAGAAGATGCTCATTTTGTCAACTAAAATTCAGCTCTACGAGCAGTATCAAACGATTTTTCTATATTTTTGATAGCAGAGTGCGTGATGCATTAGACTCGATTAATATCTCACATGTTGGTGATAATGATGATATTGACACACCTAATAAAAAATTGTTTCCATTATATAAATATTGAACAACATATTCATCTCAAACTTTATATAATGAAGTACTACTGTGAAAGTTTAATAAAAAATTGGTATAATAAAAATTGTTCTTTATTGATTTCAAACAAAAATATTTGTGTCCATTTAGTCGGAATTCTAATCGAAATCAATCTGTAAGTCACAAAATCAAGCTGAGTGAACGTCAGAATCCTCATTGGAATCATAATACAACATTTGGCCATAATACATCACATTGGTATAATTTCTACAACTCTGTCAAATTTCAACTGATTTTTTTAAAAATGAGCACCGACTCATAGCTATTCTACTAGTCTGTCTATTAATTTCGTTCTACTATGCATTCTAATCAGCTGTAAATAACTAAAATGTTTATAACTTCCTTTTGACACGTCACTAGCTCGATCATAACTATTCCGATTGTCTATCTATTAAATTGTATTGTACAATATAAAAAAAACTTATAAAAAGAAAACAAATACACTACTTACAAAAAAAAATTAATATAAAACATTTGGCTTATGTTGGTGAGTAATCATACCAAGTTTGGTTGTCATACGTTGTAAACTTCAACATATATAGGCTAAAATCAAAAATTACATTACGAATCACGTCATTTTACTTCCAATTTTTTAAAAACGGTATAAAAACAATATTTGTAATCAATTAATAAGATTATAATGTAATTGGACACTAATTAAAAATATTAAGGTTGTACACTACTTACAAATATTTGTAAGTAGTATAAAAATATTGATCTTAGGCATATGTTTGTGAGTCATCATACCAACTTTGGTTGTCATAGGTTACTACCCTAAAAATATATAACCAATGAAAGATGTTGGCGTATTTATGATCCATAATGATCCGAATTGAAAAAAAATATATATGGAGGGTATGGCCAAAGGTCATTAAGATCAAAGGTCAAGAGATGGGGCCGAATCGACTCTTACTACACTACTAGCAGTGTTCTAAATACTAATGTTGGTGTGTTCTAGAGCAAGTGTGTTCTAAAAATAATTTAAGAACACTGCGGATGTGTTCTAAGTGTTAATTAATGCAAAAATTAAGGGTTCAAAAAGCGTTCCAGAAATTTAGAGTCCATCAGAAGACCACAATTATATTTAATACAACTATAGAGTTGAAGATTTTCAATTACATTTTTATGGTTAATATATGGAAGAATTTTTGACAGACATTTTATAATAAACATAAGTTTAATAACAACAGATAATAATAATAATAATAACAGAGATAATAATACCAAGATCTTTTACTATCTTTACTTTAGGAATATTTTTATCGTTAATGACATTTTCAGTAATTGCATAAAGAACAGACGTATTATTATTTTCATTTTCAAGTACAACATTAAAAGCTGATGAGTAATGAAGAAATATAGACTTAATTATACATATAATATACATAATTAATACATATCATTTTATTTGCAGTCGACGCCGCTACTTTTATATTAAATATATTCGATTTATTACTATTTTCTAACAGACGACGATTTGTGAAATTCTAATTAGTCAAACAATTAGTTATTAGACACCATATATACAATTTGAAGAAAAGAAAATGATCACAACTCATGATAACTAAACCAAATAATAAATTTGGGTTTCAACACATTAATCTCGCAACAGCTCAGCTTTACAGGATCGATAAACAATGACCGTTTTATTGATCAACTAATCGATATATACGAACGTGTTAGTTTGTAATCAATACGTTTGGCCCTGGTAACATGCAAACGGATCGTTGGTAGTCGAATGTAAATAACCTAATTAAGTGTCCCCAGTCCCTCCCTGTATTCCTGATATCGTATTTCAATAAAACAAAAAAACTAACAACTTTAAGAATTCAGTACCACATTTTATTTGGTATAAATTAAGAAAAAGAATTGACAAGTTACATACTACTGGTATAATAAAACGCATATCAAAATTAAAATTGTAATAAAGTGGTTTAACTCATACATTAAATATAATTCATGTAAGTGGCACACCTGAGGAAGAATTATTAAATTATGGAAGTTTACAGGAATTTTTCGATTATTAAGGAGGGCATATAGCCCCTAATTTCCTCTACACATCAACATAAAATCATAAATTTGATCAAAGTTATAAACAAAAGATAATCTGTTTTTCATAATAACATTTGATTTCTCTTCAGAATATTAATAATTTGAGACATAGTATCAAAAAAGAGTAGCTGTTCCCAAAATACTGACGAATATTTGCTTCACTGTGAGAAATCCAGATGAAAAGGTGATCAAGAGCTTAATTCAAACACAAATTGTATATTATTGTGGTTAGGCTAATATTTTCAAATAATAACGGTAATATGTTAATTCTTAGCTACTGAATAACTCAAATGGTAATCATTTTAGCTTACGTTTACCAATAGAATAAGAAGTATGCATGCTCGACTATTATGTTATATACACTTCATACATACATATACACAATCGTACTTTGCATTTGATTGGAGAGCATTATTATAGCCACTATGTTGGCATGACAACCATATTGCCGCTATCGGGACAAAATATGCTCATCTAGTCTCTACGTATGTATATCTATGGTTTTTTATAGTACGAACCGGTATAGTCCAATACTTTTGAATTTTTCACTACGATTGTAATTTTATTTTTGAACTTTTTCAATGAGTTTTTTTGTAAAAGATTTTAAATTATTTCGTAGACAAAAATCGCCCTTATGTATCTACGACAAGACAAGACACCACAAGACAATGTATACAATTTGATTAAGAACCAGACAGTCAATACAAGCCCTGGATGGATATCTAATTGTCCGCGTACAACAAAAATAACAGTTTCAACTAACTTTTATGGTGTTTGTTCACTTTCTGCTAAAAAAATATAGCCCATTTTTTAAATAAATAAACGTACAACATAAACGTAGCTATTTAACAATTAAATGAATGTTTCGGCAGGAATCTCTCGAATGAATTACACCGGTATTGTACATTGCATAAACCCTCACTAAAATATCCCATATACCACCAGGAAACGGAACAGAACCCCCCAAATCGAAGCGCACGCACGGACAATCCGCATCACCGGAAGTCGAGGAGTGGCGCCTGGGTCAACTTTTCACGCTGAGTCCTTGTGAACCAGAGCTGAAAGCGGAACATGGACAGACAGGCGAGCAGAGAGCCGAGCACGACCACAACTCTGACCACCACCAGCTGCCACCCATTGAGGGCCGCTGGAAGCAGGTCGCTGACCAGGAGCCCGCCAGCCAGGACAGCACCGAGGAAGACGGCCGCCAGATAGCCGAGCCAGAGCCGCTGGTGCTCCGAGCGGAGTTCACTGCGACAGAGGCGCAGCTGAGGGGCGCGGCCAGGCGATAAGAGGAACTTAGTTATACTATATAATACAGTAATATAATAATATAATGATTAAAGCAGTCAGTATGTACTGTATTTGCGTTTAAAATAGGAAAGAATAGATCTTTGATTCTCTTTGAGAGTACAATTCTCTCGTATCTAGTTTATAATTATTTCCTCTTTGTTCATTTCTTACATTAATATTCTTATCTGTCTTTTGATTGGGTGTGCAGTTTGTATCTGCAGTGTGCACTAACAGATAAATCAATATTGCAGTAACTACTGGGAATATTACAACAACATATAAATAGAAGAATTTGATGAGTGGGTAGAAAGATATTTATAGGTACATTGTGACTCATATACCTCAAGCATTAATTATTCGCTTGTCTGCTTGATCGATACAAAATTAGTTTTTATCATTTATAACCCAAACTTTGATATAGATGAACAAACAGCTGGCTGGACAAAAAAACACCTCGATATGGGCGAATTCTCGATATAGGCGAATTCGATATTAAGGCAAACTCAAATAACATATAAAAGATAGAGACAAAATTCGGGAAATTTGAAAAACCTTGATATAGACGAATGTTTAATATAGGCGAATTCGATATAAGCGAATCCAAGTATTATCCAAGAATCCAAGTACAAGTATTACTTGGTGGAATTCCTTCATTTTCTTTCAATTTTGGTGTTGGTCTACTTTTGGCCGGGTTTTCTTGAGTTTTTTCTAGGAAGTTGTAGTCTTGTTATTTCCAGTTTTATTAATTCCTCTCCTTTGCATTGTGTGTATCTTTTTTGTCGGTTTTCTTTGTTATATAGTTAACCTTTCTTTTGATTTATATTTTATTATCTCTGATTTTTTCTTTTCTTTCTATCTGGTGAGCTGATTTTGCCTGAAGGTTCCAATCAATTTTAAAAGTAAATGTTTAAAATAGAATCGCCTTATTCTAACTGTTTATTTGTAATTAGCAGACGTCGGAAGTGTGCATAATTATTATTTATAACATAAGTGTGAGTAAGATAAATAATTATTTAATACTGTTTTTAAATTTCAGATTAAGCCGCCTGGAAAACATGTGTTTTTCGGAACCTCAATTTTACGAACAAATTATCCCCGAAAAACCGGCTGATCAGGAAGGGTCTCTATCCCATCTCTGTAGATTACCATCTCCACAATTGTTGACAGCAGATAAAGAGGGGCCCTCTACTTTTCGGACTAAATCAGTCTTTTCAACAGGTCAAGGAGATTTTGAGCTGAACAAAAAAGAACATACTTTTAATATTAACGGTTTACGAGATGGTTTTCTTCATTCTTTTATTTATCCAAAAAGGCGTCACGCCAATAATGTCGACGAAACTGACGTTGAAATAAAAAAGTTTAAAAGCATTGGTTAAACGATATTGTATAATATTAATTTGTACAGTTTGTAAAGTTTTAGATATGTTTGATGTTCACGTAAAATACAAGTTCTTTCATACTATAGCTCATGGAATTTATGTGATACACTTTTATGATGTTAATGCAAATATTATAACTATAGTTTTGTTTTCTAGTATACAGGTTGTCGTCGACCATGAAAATCCTGCAAAAACCTGGAATTAATAAAGATTTATGAAAAGATTGTTTTCAAAAATTTAACATATAGACTTCAAATTTAAAATAATATGGAATATGCATGATTTACAATTTAGGATTTTATAATTAAAACAAAATAATCATATAATTCTTGGCAAACACAAATGTTAATAAAATGTTAAAATTGTTTGTCCTTTCAGAAGGTATCGGTTCAATTGTACCACCTTGAATATACTACCATATTTGTAGTACAAGCTCAATTCAAACTCTTTGTTTCCATATTTCATACATACTATTTATAAATGTGTTTAGACACTAAACCTTATAATACTTTATTAATATCATGACGTAATTAATTATTTAATGTGTAGTTGTTTCTCTTCTATTGATTCATTCATATTTTACTGACGTTTGTTACATCTATTTTTTCTTTAATTTCTTTTCAACTATCTAAACAAAAGCTAGCCGAAAACAAGCTAGATATGTTCACATGTGGCATTGGTTGCATATAAGTTTGTATTTTAGACAAGATCTAACAGAATGATACAGCCTTTTAAAAAGTTAATTTTTTTACAAAATTACCAAAAGAAGCCCCCGAAGAACATTTTTATCAATGTTGGTTTTTGTTTTATTTATAAATATTATAATTTATCCTTATATGGCGCATTAGTTTTTACTTTTATGGCGCATCAGCACTTTTTATGCTTGTAATACATTTTTATTGGAAATTCATTTTAATTTGTTAAACCCACTATAATATTCCATTACGCTTTTAATTTTGTCATCGAAGGTAGAGAATATTTGTTTTGCCCACCTTTGTTTTGTTACTCTTGCCGATGATATTAGGAGCTAAAATTGCAATATTAATGAAAAAAAGAAGTTTATCGTAAAAAATAATTATTTGACTTGAATAATAAAACAAATTATTAAAATAGTCAACACTTTATAATACAGTATTATAGGATTCGCCTATATCGTATTATTTTTTGCCACATAAAAATGTACGATATAGACGAATATACGATATATGCAAACT
>JAUZND010042188.1:0-20797 GCA_034780555.1 Coelogynopora nodosa | reverse complement strand
CCCCCCCCCCCCCCCCCTGGGTTTTCATAGTTGCCGATAATATTAGGATCTGAAACTTGCAAAATTAATAGAAAAAAGTTTATTGTAAATTATATTCATATTCATATTCATTCATATTCATATTCATTTACTTGAATAATAAAATTATTTATTATAATAACAAGCAATTTGAAATAATATTCAAATAGCAATTATACTACTTATAGCTTATTTGTATAAGTAGTATAATTATAAAATATATCAACAAATATAGATCTTGTGATCTAGAATTACATGCAAAAAGTATCAAGTCAATTGGTTGCATTGTGCAAAAGATATAGCATTTATTGGTGAATAAATAACATTTATGGTTATTTTCCTTTATTTTTACTACCTGGAGTTTATGACCTAATCAGGTCATAAAAAAAATACTAATCGATTAATTTTTTGATAATAAAATTCGCTCGACAAGTCTTTAGAAGGTATCTGTACACCAAATTTCAGCTTAATCGGATGATAGGAAGTTTGGTTTTCCAGGGGGGTAGCAAACCCTAAAAAGTATGTCCAAGTACGAAGGGTTAATCTGTTAAATATTTTAAAATATATTTAAAATGAAACAAAAATACTTCCTGAAATACTTAAACTCGAATAGTGTATTTAATTAAATAAAAAATCATTTACATTATAGAAATAAATAAAAAATTATAAATACAATATTAATAGGGGTTCTTTACTCTTTCCTTTGTATAATTTTGCATTAATTTACATAATAAATTAAATATCAATTTAAGCACAAAATAACCATTTACATGTTCACCATATTACTATAAAAATGTCAAAATTTTTAATGGGTCATTATGGTGTACATATTTGCATTAGAAAGCCTCCATCATGTGAATCAAAGTGTTTAAAGATGTGTTTAACTTAGCTATTTCTGTTATAATTAGAATCTTCAATGTGGTTATTAACAAAGTTCAATGTGTTAAATATAAATATATGTATTTCTTGTTTAAATTCTATATTATATTCTTTTGCTAACCATTTTATATGGGTATACAACATTTATATTATAAAACTCAAGCAGTTTCTTTGCCCCTATTTTCTACAATTTCTGCGAAAAAAAATTCTCAACAGTTTACAAGACTTTAGTATAATAAAAATTCTAAATTACTTCAGTTGTGAAATTTGTTATGCCTGCATTCTGTTTGAGTCAGATTGTAATTTCTCAACAGTTAGTTAAAATAATTATTTATACTAAACGAATTTATATTATGTGTAATAGTATATTTAACCTTAAATACATCACTTATTTGACTATAGTTCCAGTTTTTTCGGAGATGTAAGTATTTTACTCTGCTTAACGTCAATTTATATATGTTCTGATTAGCTAATTATAATGGCCTTGAGTTTTCCAGTTATTTAATTAGTTAATTAGGATGACCTCGAGTTTTCCAGCTATTTAATTAGTTAATTAGGATAACCTTGAGTTTTCCAGCTATTTAATTAGCTAATTATGATGACCTTGAGTTTTCCAGCTATTTAATTAGTTAATTATGATGACCTTGAGTTTTCCAGCTATTTAATTAGTTAATTATGATGACCTTGAGATTCCAGCTATTTAATTAGTTAATTATGATGACCTTGAGTTTTCCAGCTATTTAATTAGCTAATAATGTTGACCTTGAGTTTTCCAGCTATTTAATTAACTAAAGAAAGAAAGGCTACAAAAGAACATCACGATCTGTTTCGTGTTCATGTCATGATCATAATAGATTGGTTACTATGTCATGGTCAATAGAGTTAGGTTACTATGTCATGATCACAATAGATTGGTTACTATGTCATGATCACTGTAGTTAGGTTACTATGTCATGATCACTGTAGTTAGGTTACTATGGCATAATCACAATATTTAGGTTACTATTTCATGATCACAATTCGATAGGTCACTAGGTCATGATCACAATTCGATAGGTCACTAGGTCATGATCACAATTCGATAGGTTTCTATTTTATGATTATTATAGATAGGTTACTATGTCATGATCACAATAGTTAGTGATCAGGGAATTGTTGTTATCTTCTTAATCTGAATTAGAATAAATTTAACAATTACTTATTTAATATTCTAGTCAACAATTATGTTACGTTACAAAAATCGTAATGTTGATTTATTTTACTTATGAGTAGTATACTGCAAATATCAACACTTACTTAAAATTTATAAAAAAAATTGCGTCAAATTTTATCAAATTATTATACTTTTATTTAAAAAAATCGACGATAGCATACTAAAACTGAAGAAGCCGAAAAGCAGTATATCTTTCAAATTTTAATATATAGCTTTACATGGATTGTTGAAATATATCATGCCTATTCATTCCAACTAATGACGACGATTTCATTGGCTGATAACCTACACTTGAAATCAAATAAATGTGTTCCTACTATGTGCTTTCCAATATATTTCCGGAACAATTGGAAACATTTGAATCTCTGTGGAACAAATAAATATTTAAGTATAATTATATTTTTAGGGGAAATTTATTATGTTAAATAGCTTTATTAACTTCAGACACGTATAATTCAGTCTTACTCCACAGCACAGATGTGAATTTGTGGACATAATTATATATGTAGCCTATATATTGTACCACTATCGAACTACTTATATGCGCAGCGGTATAATCAAATATATTTGAATCGAGGTGCTCAGTGACAAAAGGGTACGTCAATGTGTTTGATCAAGGAACTGTTATGGGCAACATTTTGATGTTTTGAAAATACCAAAATCATCAACAAGTATATATATATATATGTATTTCAATGACTTCTAAAAATACTCAACGATACATGGGGATTATATAATTATATATTCGGTCAGATTTAGGAGATAGAGGCGTGATCACAAGATCTCCAACTATTTTTAAATAACAGTTTGGGAGAAGAAAATTACCTGTATGTAAGAGCTTCAGCAATTCGCCTACGTAAAATTAATTTTAAATTACATCACATCTAACCCATTATATATATTAGGGCCTACAATATATTGGAATTTTGTATAATAACTCTGTTTTAAGATCCAATTATCGTCGGTGGCACATCTGTCCCTCACGCAAAACACATTAGACTATACAACCTTGACAAAAACGGTCACACATATAATAAATAATATTAGCCAGAAACATGAATATGATTTTTAATAAGACTCAACCCTTGCCCCCCTCCCTCCCTCTCTCTCTCTTTGCCTTTTCCCAGCACGAGGTCTCTAGACAAGACCAATATTCGAATTGCGCAATAGGTTGCCGCCACATACTGACCAACACAAAAAGCAAGTGTCCACCTCCTCCAAATTATACACACTAGTATTAATCTACGCCCGTCCCGGAACGTGCCAGGGTCTTTGTTGAATGAATAGAGTTCACAATAACTAACTGTCCTCTTCCTGACATACTGTGGTTCCGTTGTGGAACAGCATCCCTGTGACCATGTATATAATACTGATGATCGTTGAGCCTGCATGATGGAGTGTTCACTCGGCCGCAATTGCGCAATCGGGCGTTGGGGTTGTACATACGTGCCACCGGTCCAGGACCACGACATCTGTGAAGAGGGACTTCAATTATTGCGGCACGCTCAAGTGGACTTCTGGGTCACAAAAAGATTAATTAAGAGCTGATTTGTCACCCCGGGAAAACTCAAAAGGGGGGAGGGGGACTTTTCTATACCGGACATTTCTTGCTGTTGAATTGCGATAGATATTACGATCTGCGCCGTGTACTTTTTATATTTTAAGAAAAATAAAACAACTGTATAAAAAATATCTGTTAGCTTAAATTTTTAGTTAATTTGTGTTGTAAAAATCTTTTGTATAAATGTATATAATGATATCAAATATTACGAAATTTAAGTTACGAGTAATTGTAAACGTATAAAAAGTTAGGCCGAACTTAAACATTTTAAATAAAAGAATACACAAAAACTAAAGTCCGTCATAATTTATAATAATATTATGGTTATCACACTTATAATATGTATTTATAATATACTGATATCCTCTCTCTTTTCATCTAAGTTTAAAAGTAAAAGCCCATTTAATTTTTCACAGTGATGTTTCATGGATGCTAAAATTTGCCGGGAGGAGAAGTAATTTATCGATAAAATAATTTAGTTTGGAAAAATTCACCTTAACTAATAATTAATTGTATTTAACAAAGTTATGCTTTAATAATATATCACAACATTAAATAAATCTCACTGATATAATAATAAAAAACAATTAACACCATATATATATACACGTATAAGTCAACGGAATGTAAGAAGTATAATATATATTCAGTCAAAACTCAAGTGCACTAAAAAAAGTAGTTTATTTAAACTAATAAAAAGTTAGATATCAACAAAAGTAAAATATTTTCCCCAACAATTATATATATTACGACAAATTAATTAAGGAAGAACTATATAGCCATCATATGACAGCCTATCCCATACATATATTATTCACATAAGCACACATAATTTATTTTATACCCCATATATAATTAATGCAGGATATTTTAGTATACAAAAAAAAATCCAGAGAAACAGGACACTTGTATATATACAGTTGAAGTTGTATCATTCTTATTTGATATAGTTTTCTTCAGACGAGGTTTCCCCTTTTCGAATATATCTTTTACACAGAGGAAGAAAACTTGTGCTCCGCTTATAACTGTCAACCCATTGATGCAAAAGACAGTGAAAAATTACCGATTTGTTTAAAACGAGCGCTTCTCAAATGACCAGGTTATTACTATATAGAACGTTTCTAGTATATAAATTTGATTGTGAGTATATCATATATATATATATCATATCTATATTAGATGCCCCGCCCATTACATGGAGCTCGATTTTAAATTTCCTTAAAATCTTCTGACAAAACATTTAATATAGAGAAAAGTTTTAAAAAAACGACCCTCTATATATTATTATGTATAGGATTTGCCTATTTGAAATATTCTAACTTTTCAACGATATAAACTGCTGCATTTAATTATATTAAATAATGTATATAAAATTCAAAATTGTGTATATCAAAATCTCGGTATATCAAGTTTTAATCTTTTGACAAAAGCTTATCTTCTTTTTAATATTTTAGGCCTCACATAACCGGAAAGCGGTTCTTTTTCAGCTTTAAAACAACTGTAAAATATCGAAAACAATCGTTATTTTAGCTAGCTCGAAAGAATCGTTTTCTAATCTTCTTTATTGCGATGTCCAACGGTCATCCGTAAGTCGATTGCAATCTCTCACTCTCTCTCTCTCTCTCTATATAAAATATATATATTTAGATGAGTTAGTTCGCATGAATATAAATGTATAATATATAGTAATGAATTACGATGAGATCAAAAAGTCGAACAACATCCGATTCTGCTGAAATGTTTAATCGCGCTGGCGCTAAATATCAAGAATATTATAAAATATATAATTAATTTCAAACATTTTTGGAGAAACTGATCATGTTGGGGTGGGGAAACAGTGACATCTTAATTTGATATTCGAATTTTTAAAAAAACCTTTTTTTTCCCAAAATTGTTTTGAAGTATTTCTGCTACCTATTTTAAAATGCATTTCGTATACATCATGATAAAATCGCCTTTTAAAAGTCGAATATAACGATTTTTGTGCTATTTTGTTGACATTTAAAAAAATAATAATTGACACAAAAACACAAGTTTAAATAAAAACACATAATCTGACAAACAATAAACACGAAAATCACTAGATTTCTCAAAAAACATTCTATTAAAATTATCTTCAATAAAAAAGTGTTTAATTATGTTTAAAAATTAGAACATTTATTTTTTTAGTGCTCATTTTCCATTTCTGCTGTATAGGCCTGACTATACAATATATAGCGAAGTTCGTGTCATTTCAGTATTTCTGTTACTCTAAATAAAATGTATAATAATAAATGTTTAATTGTGATATATAATAAATTATAAATAATAATTAAAATATATCAATTTTAAAGAGGGCATAGGGAAATGAAAATCTTATCAATTTTTATGGGTAATAGTATTTTATAATGTGATGAGTAATATATTATAATATATTATAGCGTATTGATTAATTTTTGTGTTATGTTTGAGTTATTTTTTGAATTTTTTTTTATTAATATTAAAAAGTTATAAGGTTATTCTTTGTACGTATAAACAAATTAAAATGCATTGTAGATATTCGGTTAAAAGCATTAATGTTTATCTATATGTTAGATTTTATGTTATGAATTCTTTTGAAATTTTATGTTTAGTTAAAAATACTTTTTCGAATAAAAAATATTTCTAGATTTTTTTTAGAATACTTTTTTGTTGTTGTATTAAACAATAATCTAAAAATAGTTTTTTGCATAAAAACACAATTTAAAAAATGCTTTTTTAATAAATATGATAAAAAATCTTTAAAGGGCAGATTAAAATATTTAAACACTAATTAAATGAAAAACATTTATAAAAAAAATAAGTTTAAAATCATTTATTGAAAATCAATTTTTAAGAACAAATAGATTAAAAAGATTACATCCATTATCAGAAAAACTTTTTTTGATAATCTCCATCTTTTGATAAACAACATTTTGTTTAGTGTCACAGTGAATATAATTTAGTTTACAAATGTCGTATTGTTTTATATGTCATATACACCAGCATGTGAAAATCGAGGTTCAGCCAATAAATGTTCTGAATTTTTATAATAATTTCTAAATTTCCATTACAGTATATATATATATATAATGGAGAGCGCATAGCGGTTCAATAAACGTGAGGTTTTTTAAACATTAGTTGTAATTATTTTCTTTTTATTGAGCATCAAATTAGAAGTTAAATTAAATTAAAAATAATAAATTTATTTAACGTGATATAGGTATAATAATTTGTATATAATTAATTAATTATTGCATTTTATATTATAATAATATTAACAGATGCAAACATTATCTATAGTAGCCTATGTTAATAAATAAAGTTTACCGTATTTTAATTATTAATTTTAAATTATTTTTTTTGTTAGTAGTATAAACGAGTAGGTTTGAATTTTGAACATGCCTTTTGATAAAAAACAAAAGTGATGAAAAAATATTAAAAAAACAAATTGTTTGTTCAGTATGTTTCAATTTTTTTTAAAGATTTTAATGTGATAATTCATAAAATAGGTGAAATGCGTGAATAGGTGAAGGGGTGAATTTAATCGAATTTAAATGGTTTGTTGCAGTATCCTATAATTTATAGGATACTGCAACAAACCATTTAAATTGACCTATTTAATGGATCACAAAGCTTTTTGATTTGAAGGTCTAGAATCGTGGTTGTAACTTGAATTCGGAGGAAAAACCGGAGGATAAATCTTAAGAAAATTTTACCTTTTTTTCAAGGTCATCAATGCAAAAGTATTTAAAATAAACAAATTGGATTTTAAAATAATTAAATTAATTTAAAATAAAATAAAAATGGTCAACATACTTAGATATGTACATTTAAATTACTTCTGAAATATACACATAAATGAATTATAATTAATTTTAAGTAATTATTACATTCTTTAAATTAAAATTGTTTGTTTATCTTTGTTGCTTGTTTTAATGCCGACTTTAAAAACTAGTTATTTATTCCTTCCGGATTCTCCTCCAGATTTTCCTCCGGATTTAAGTCATAACCTATAGGTTCGTGTAGTGGGACACGCTGCTTATGATTTCCATTTTTATTTTCTGCTTTATGTTCCGAAAAGTATATATAGTCAAAAGATTGTGTCGGTCTAATGAATTGACTGGTATTAAGTGTGAATTGTTTTTTTTTCTCAAAAATATATTAATTTTTTTTATTATAACGAGTTGTGCAAAGACCAACTTTTCCCTTTAGGCTTTTCGATTGTCTCAAAAATAACGATTTTCTACTAATTTGCCCCTAATTTAAATCACATTTGTAATACAAAATCTTCGTGGCTTCATTTATCTTAAGCTATTATTAAATAGCAAAATATTCTTTTATTTGACATCCCTGAGTGACCATAATTAAGTTGACAGCCTAATTATATGTGCTTGGTCATTTTACTATTATATACTGTTCATTTTATACATTTTTAGAAGTATTATTTTACACGTGTAATATTATTGCGACATACTATCTTGTCCATTATATGTAAGTGAAGTCACTGAAAGTGCGTCACCAAAAATAAATTTTTCTGCAATTTTTGTCCTTAATTCTCAATTTAAACGTATGCGTATATATATATATATATATATATATATACTTATATATTACATAATGATCAATAACGTAGTTTCATTTTTATACACTTTA
This sequence comes from Coelogynopora nodosa, assembly GCA_034780555.1. Taxonomy (NCBI): domain Eukaryota; kingdom Metazoa; phylum Platyhelminthes; order Proseriata; family Coelogynoporidae; genus Coelogynopora; species Coelogynopora nodosa. The sequence goes on along the minus strand of JAUZND010042188.1, from coordinate 12,473 downwards.
ATAAATATAAAAATCAATTTATAGTTAAGTTTATTTGTGTAAATGGATCAGATTTGAAGAAAAAAGTTAATTAAAAAAATAATTATTGCATCAGGCTATTTTGTAATAAATTAATATCTGCATAATATTGAATTTTATAGCCTAAAATGTTACATTGTTATTGACTAATTGTAGGTCAACTATACTATATAGTATAATTTTTACACATGTCGTATAATTTATATCACTTATATAATTTCCATTCAGGCTATAACTTCCTGTATGTATATACCCCTTTATTACATATAGAACAAATAATCACGAAATTGAGTTTAATTTAAGAATTTTATCAAAATTGTTATCTAAAAATTTATTTTTGGACAAATAATCACCTATATATAAACCATTATACATGTCATGGGGTATTTGACTGAGTCTATACAATGTCATATATTCTAAAGTAAACGACCCGCTAAAACAGGAGTCTTTTGCTCGTCAGTTGGTTCCGCTCCTTAAAAGTGTGAATCTGGACCCTCTATGGCTGACGCCTAGGTTCTTTCGCAATTGCATCTAATTAATGAACGGATATCCGTCCAGCGGTATCCACACGGTATAGTTGCAATACGCAAAGCACCCCTCTTGCATTTTGTAGAATAGTGTACTATACCATTTGGTATGCGCAACACCTAGGTAACTTTAGGTCTAACGTTCTCTAAATAAGCTAACAAGACGATTAATATATCAGGCCTTATTATTCTCTGAACACATGTATAATATTCGTTATATATATATATAATATGTTTGAAGTATATACAGTAGGTAGGATAGAAACAATGTTTAATACATACAATACGCAAACAATATTAAACCATTAAACATAACATTTAAGGAAGTTGATGTACGTTGCTACACTCCTGACTCCTGGCCGTTATATGGTAACACCTGGCAATGTCGGATGTTATATATATATATATACTGTATACGAGATGTGTGTAAACGCTAATAAACTTTGTTTTATTGTTTAATAAAATGTTAAATAATAAATGTGAATAGTAAAAATGTAAAAAAATTCCTCACAATTGTAGTTTCACAATTTTTTCCCGCTTATTCTGTTATTTAGCGATAATGTAAATAATCAAAATATATCTACTAAGTTTTCAGATTATTTGATAATTTTTATTTTATCTTGTTCCCGTAAAGCCTCCTCCCCACTCCGTTGAATCTGAATTGGTTGATATTTATGGAAGCTGTCAAATATTTTAAAACTCATCAAATTGACCCAATTATAAGTAAGCAAAAAAAAGTGACGACCATATTATTATAAAATACTATTTCTAAATATTTACTTATTTATAATATTTATTTGAACTTCAGTTATATGAAGTTATATGGAGTTATATGTATATATCGTAATTGTGTGATGTTACGACTGACGTCACGTAAGTAAACCTTGTTGTGATATAAATCCGGGAGAAAAACCGTTTTACCCTATATAGGAATACACGATATAAGTATATTGAATACTATATTTTAAACCGTACTTTTAAAAAACCGGTGGAATAAAAAACAAATTTTCAAGGTCAGCAAACTCACTTGAAAATGACCTTGAAAACAAACAACGGCCATTTAAAGAATGTAAAATGTTAAAATGAACTTTACTGCACATTTCTTGTTTAATAATATACTTGTTTAATATGATAATACCAGATAGAGTTAAATAATTAATTAAAATTAGTTAAAACTCATTTTATATGTTCATTTCAGAATTATTTCAAATGTGTACGTATATTTCGACCATTTTTATCGACCTAGAAAAATACCTTTTATTTGTTTTTCTTTGCTAATTTGAATAATTATAAGGTTTTTCAAAATTATCTTGTTTAACTTATCTACTCTTGTTTTTGTGACCTTGAAAATAGAATAATTTGTCTCTGTTTTTCTCCGGATTAAAGTTACAACCAGCAAAGCTCAAATGTTACAATTTATGCCATCATCCTTTTAATAAATTAATTAGTTACACAACCCCTCAGCGTAATAAAAAAATATCAATTTTATAAAGTTATTTTTCAATGCAGTAAAACAAGTGGTCGGATGGCTGTTGAAAAGGCCTACGTCAGAAAACTTATATTTTTAAGTCTGGAAGTTCTTCTTTATATAGTATGACTATAACTGGTTCAAAATATGTTTGCAAATTAATAAAACTTAAAACGTTATTTTGTAAATTATAATATGTAATTATAGTATGCAAATTTATATTTACAATGGTTTTCAAACAGTCAAAAAAGTATATCGCATGATTCAAAGTTTTATAAAATAGAACTTTAGAATTTTTTGACGTCTAGTTCGACGCACAAGAAGTACAAAATAGTACACAATAGATGTATGAATACTATTTTAAAGTGTACTTTTGATAAGGTACATATAGCAAAAATGAATCTTTATCAAATGATGTTATATTATTTCATTTTAATAATGTTACTTTTTTAAAGCGATAAACATTTTTGAAAATTAAAAAATATGTTTAAAAAATTAGATATTCTATAAATATAATTATTGCTCGTAATATTTTTATCAAAGAATAAGTTCAGGGGCCCTGAGTTAAAACAGTTTTTCGAATAAGACGTTTGGTATTTTAGTTCTTCATTATTTTATTTTGTGAAGGTGAAATATACAAATATGAATACAATTTATATAATATATTATATAGTAAGGTATTTAATAAGTAATTCTATGCGATCAATAATAATATTATTTTTGGAAACCAATTTAATAAAGTATTTTGAGCTACTATATAGGGCCCTTTTCGACGAAGTCATATAAACTTACATTACATTATAGAGTTTAGTAGCTATTTAGTTTTATAATCTTCTAATCTTATAAGAAGTATATCCGAAGACCCGGGCAAGATCTTATGAGAAGTATATACCAAGACATGGCAAGATCTTATGAGAAGTATATACCAAGACATGGCAAGATCTTATGAGAAGTATATACCAAGACCAGTCAAGATCTTATGAGAAGTATATACCAAGACATGGCAAGATCTTATGAGAAGTATATACCAAGACCAGGCAAGATCTTATGAGAAGTATATACCAAGACTAGACAAGATCTTATGAGAAGTATATACCAAGACCATGCAAGATCTTATGAGAAGTATATACCAAGACCAGTCAAGATCTTATGAGAAGTATATACCAAGACTAGACAAGATCTTATGAGAAGTACATACCAAGACCATGCAAGATCTTATGAGAAGTATATACCAAGACCAGACAAGATCTTATGAGAAGTATATACCAAGACCAGGCAAGATCTTATAAGAATTGTTACGACACAGCCCAAGAGTTTATAATAGTTAAATATTTAAAGACTATGCAGGACCGTTTAGAACTGCCCGTCCAGTTAGTGGCTAAGCTTATATCGATCAATTAACTATATTTAGTTACTATATATAGTGACTATATATAGTGGGGAGTCTGGAGACCACTATTTACAAAGATAAACACACTGTTGGAGTAAATATGCAATAGGAGCATCATATTTTTGACTATTTTTGTATTAAATGTGGAGTTAATTTGGAATTAAGATATTTGGCATACTCTTGTAAGATGCTACAAAGTATTCTAAAATTGAATGATGATTCGTTGCTCATGAGATAAAACATTTTTCAAACAAGAACTAAAATCCCACAATTGTTTTAATTGTATAGAAAATTGGATTACATTCTCTGGTAATGCTTAGTAAAACATGTATGAGAAAATTTTACTTTTATATCTGTCGGGATATAAAAGTTTTATTAAAAATTTTAATTTAGTTCCAATTTTTAAACCTTGTAGCAATTTTCTTTTTCCGTTAATATTTTTATTGGATATAATTAGTAGCTGTTTAAATTATTTCCTACTAATTTTTTTTGATTATAAATAATTAATTACATATTTGTACCTTTTAATGTTAAGCATACATTTTTTAGCAAAATTCAAAATTAATGCTATCATCCACAGAAATCACATTAAATATAGTGTACTGAGTTGATGTATATATAATCATGCATATCTACAGCTGCTGGTCTGCTATATAAAATCATATAATTCTCCATAATTTCTTCCTTTTTCTTGTACATATATAATATTCCCTTGACAATCAGGAGCACCAAATCTCATCCCGCCGTTTTATAAACAACTAAAATAAATACATATATATATATATAATATTGGGCGAAATTGTCGGAAGTTTTAAATATATTGTATACTATGCCTCCGAATTTAAAAGATATATACATACAAGTGGTCAGCAGCAGCTTATAATTATAACATATATGCTCATATGATGGTCACGGAGTAGGGACAAGAAAACCGATCTAGGTGGACACCGATGAAAATAGTTTTTCGGCTTAATGTGTCTTTCTATAGTCGTTTCACGAGTCAACAATTTGACAACTCTAATGACCGTTATGATTTATCGCGCATCAAAAATTATTTCCCGAAATGAAACCTAACAGTCAATGTCATTATTTTCAAAGGCAGGGAAATTAGAGGCGGCTACAATTAATGCAAGTATTTGGCAGATTTAATGACCTTTACAAATATATAAAGATATATATCTGCTTTATTACATATTATGCTTTTAACACAACATATACATTTTATTTTTTCAGTTACAATTTCTAAAAAGTTACTCTTTCATTAATTTTATAGAGAATATTATCGTATCTATATACTTCTATAGGAGAAAAATGTTGAATATATATTTAGGACTGGGGTTTATGGTGTTAGGTAAATTATATACATATTAATAACTGTAAATTTAAATGAATACAATAATAAACAATTTTCAATGATTTCTACATATTGTATATAAAGATATTTGCTCAATTTGGTGTTGAACTGTCCGTAAATATTATTAACCATCAAATTGTAAAGTACATTTTTTAAGAATATATTAAAGTGAAAGAGATATATGTTTGTATGTTATAAGAATATTTAGTAATGTAATTGTTATTTTAGTGCATTCATACATAGGCCCCTAATCTATGACTCAGTAGAGAGTTAACATGTTTTTTGGAGATAAATTTAGTATTTTCATTATCTTATTTAATAAATCAGGTGTTCCAATCATCAGTTTTTTGCATCGTGTAAATTGGATTATATTGAGCGGTATTATAGTTTGGAATGTCCATTAAACGTGAAATTACTCCTGTACAGTTAGGGCAATGTCACAAAACAATTATTTAACAAAAATTGACATTTTAATTGATATATTATATTATATTTTACTAAATTTTGATATGTGTTGATTCTAATATGTGTTCCACATCATTTTGAACGTTTCGAATAAATTAAATATATTTTTTTTTGGATATTTTTCTTGAAAATTTACCACAACGCCATATTTACTCGCTCCTCACCCACTCCTCACCCACTCCTCACCCACTCCTCACCCACTCCTCACCCACTCCTCACCCACTCCTCACCCACTCCTCACACACTCCTCACCCACTCCTTACCCATTCTCAATAATGGATGTCCTCCATAATAATTGAAAAAACTTGAATTTGCACCCAGCAACTACATTTATAAGCAAAATAAGCTACATACATTCCTGAATATGGAATTGTTGTAACTTATGCATGTAACTTATTCCGAATAATATAATATGTATATTTGGTTTATTTAAATATGTTAAGCTATTGCTATTTACAGAAAACATTCTGCAGTGTTGGACTGAATAAACTTTAATTTCAAATATATATACAGTATATATTGATAAAAAATAATTAAAATGACAAGATCGCTTTGCGAACCTGTTATGTTTTATATAGTATAACTGTCGTGAAAAGGCTATCTAAACAATTACACGTTATTAAAGCCGGAATTGTATTACAGACATCACTACAATCTGCATCCACGGTTTATTAATATTTAGGTAAAGCGAATTTTTTCAGATGAACACTATAATGTTAAAAAAAGGAAATCTCTATTCAGCGAAAGTTCGTGTTTCTTTAAACTGATGTTCTTTCTTCCTGTCTTTTAACTCCTCACCAGCTTTGATATCTTTACAATATATATATATAGTCACACACAAGAAATTCGTTTTCATTGACCTAAAAAGTTTGTAACACCCCGCAGGCAGATTACACGAGTAACCCTTTACTCTAATATAAGAGCTATTATATTATGTCGTATATACTATAAAGAGGTAAATTGTCGAAAAATAACAAAACAATTCTATACTTTCATATTATAACAGTCTTTTGAGGAAAACAGCAAAAATTACAACATAACACTGAGTATCAAGCGAAAGTGCGAAGTATGGACAGGGATTTTTTAAGGACCACCATTGAAACCAACCGTACCTATATTATACACACGAAGAATTGTAGAAAAGAAGCCAGCCGTATAGTACTGTAGTAAACAGCGGATCACCCAAAACACACCCCCCCTCTTCCTCCTCCGCTGTCTTGTTCTGCCATGCCAGTGTAGTGCAGTCCCCTCCTTTGACAGCATATATCCTGTCTGGTGAAGCTTGGTCAGGGTGTTCCATTGAGGAGCACTCTGCCCCTGTCTCCGGAGTGTCCTGGTCACTTCCTTGTTAATTCACATTCGATTGATTAGCCGGTTTATAATCAATGTCCATTAATTTTTTGTTTTTATTGTTTTCTTGTCCTTTAGTTTTTCTCTCCCCCTCTCTCTCTGTCTTCGTCTTTATAGCTATATAGTTATTATTTTTTTCATTTTCCCCCTCCTCTCCACTTCTCGCTCTTTCTCTCTCTTTCGCTCGCCTTCTAAAGAACACGCGCCCCTTTCAACGGGGCAATTTATTCTTTGCTTTTCAAAGAGTTACACACACATAATTCCTGTTAAAAAATCTCTCTGAGAGCCCTTTTATATTATATATTAGTGCGCGTTTTATTATAGTGACCCACCCCACCCTCTGTCCCCATAACCATTTCAGTAATATATTTATGTTTCAACAATATTATATGGACGGACGACACACACAGTTTTACCGGTCTCCCAGACTGGAGAGCGCTGTGGAGCGCGTGTTTTCTCAAAAAACCTGAGCAGAAATCAAAACCGGCTTTTAATGACCCTGCTGGGAGGAGTCTATAGCTATAGTTACCACAAAGCTCATTTAACGGTCGTCGACTCAGTCATTTTCTTATATTGTATATCATATGTAGATTTAAAAGTCTCAGCCAAAAACATTTCGTCATGGCATGGCATGGCCCGCCCCGCCTGTGTGTCGGTTTTATCACGATGGTCTTTTTCGGTTCTTTTCAAGACCACGTTATTTTGAAGTTATTATTATTACAGGATAACTGATATATTATAGTGTAAGTAAGTGAGTGTCGACACAGGGGTTGTCTCCTCTTTCTTTTACTCAAGCTTTTCCGCATCATTAATATGTTTTCATGTGTTGCTCTCGCCCTCTCTCGCTCACTACTCTGGCTGCTTTCTTTATTATTCGAGTGATTGTGTTTGCACGCAAATGACAATTTTTATTTTGGTTTTTGAATCCAAGTTTGAAACCTCTTCCCCCTACCAACTCTATAATAATAAGTGGTGAAATCTCCATCGAGGAATATTTATAAATCGTATTTTTCTTGTACACAATCACTTTCTTCAACAAACCGTCCATTCAAAGTGTAAGTTTTATTATAGTCTGCATTTATATATATATATATGTATTAAAATAAATATATCTCATATTTTTTAAATATATTAATCAATATATATTACAAACTAAAGTAATCACTTAAAATTGTTTGACAGTTATACGTTTTTGCAGTTCAACCTAAAAGTGTATTTTATAAATATGGCTTTAATTTCCGCTATTGATGCGACACACTATATATATTTCTAAATATTACGAAAGCGAAGGAGCCCATTATTTTTTGGGAGAAATATGAATGCTTAAAGTATTAGGTATGCCTTGATTTATTTTGAAACAATTTGATTGTAATATTGTATACTTGATTGTATATATTTTGATACCTACATATGTAATTCGATAATCGGAATTTTTTAGTTATTTTCAATCTCAAAATATTCAGACAATGATGCGTATTTTCCCATTTTTAACCAACATTGTTGTAATAATATCCATATAAAGGTAAAGAGACTCAATTAAAATTGGTTCTGTTCTATAAAAATCGCGTACATAGTATATTTGGAATAGTGTCATTTATAATAAAATATTAAGGGTAATCAATTTTTACATAAAAATATCGATTATGTTTTTGAAATATGTCATAATTTTCAGATAATACATGTTTTATATTATAATATATATAGAGCATATAAAACCACGTCATGCACTTCAAATAGCAAAAGTATTGTTTTATTGATTTATATGTTTCATGTCAATAGTGCGGCCCTTTCTATTCATATGTATATATGTATATATATATATATATATTGTATATCTATGGTTTATGCATAAACTAATATTCGATTTCTTAAATACATTAATATATTGTACAATCAAATTCTGATTTGAATAATTTTTTAATGATTATCACAAAGCATATATAAATGACGTTGAAACGTTTTTTTTTTCAGGAAAGTATGTACTTAGTTGTATGTTGTTATTAAGTAAAATATAAAAACGTTAAAGCAACTAAAAACTATAAATGATATTTAACAAAAATAACATTCCTTTTAGATGTTATCATATTCCGAAAATCAGCGTTGTTAATAAAGCCAATTCTTATCAATTTTATATAATAAATAATTCATTTAAAAAATTGTAAAATAACTAACTAAATATTATTAATTACTGATTAAAGTGTAAATATAAATATAAATTACTGCTTGAGGTATAATACTAAAGCATAAAAGAAAACATACAATTTATTCTATAATAATATATTATTTTACACTATATTTAAATTCCATCAATTTTGCATTGAAAAAAATACCTGTATATCTTTCATTCATTTGATTTATATAATTTAAAAGGTGCAAAATAAAATGATGTTGGCTATATGTACCCCATATGTACCCCATATGTACCCCATATGTACCCCATATGTACCCCATATGTACCCCATATGTACCCCATATAAAAAGTATATTAGTGAATTTTTTTTATTGATTTCTTATATATTACTCATAAAAATATGTTCAATATATTTTAATTATTTTTTGTGTAATCTATAATAAATTTTTCTATTTCTATTAATTAATTAATTAATTCAATTATGTTTTTTCAAAGATTTTTTAATTTTCATGAAGCATTAGCATCTATTGCATTTTAGTTTTAGTCAATAATTTACACCGTGTTAGTAGAATGTAGCCTACTTTTAAGTAGCATATTAAATTTATAAATGAACCACATTCTGTAAAAATAACTATTGAGACACAATATCAATTTAAATGATTAAATCACATAATTATATCATAATTATCGTCATTTTCGTCATTATCGGTAAAACTAATATCAGGGAACCGTTAGTTCAAGCACATACGTTTCATCTTCTGATTGGTCGAGATTTGAAAATCGACTGTGTGTGGAACTCTTCGTTAGGAAAAATAGGAAATATTTAAATATAAGTAATTTTAGTAGAAATGAAATTGAAAAATCAATTTAAACAAATAGCGCAAATCTTTACCGGTTTTTTGTTTATTTTTTATTTCAGTTTCGTTTCTAAAAAAATTATTCTCGTTTATTTCATTAGCAGATATATTATAAATATTGTATATTACCTATTGCATAGTATCTATATATATATATATATAAATAAAGCGTTGATGGAAATGGTAGCCCATATGGAAAAGATCGTGGAAAATGGTGGTTCCTATATCTCAAAAAATTTATATCAGTTCTTCAATTGACTTTCTTGTTATTGTTTTACCTGTGATCATACTGTTTATATATTTATATATAATTATATGTACTCAATAAAATGTAGTTTTTTTTCATTTAATTTGCCGCTGGGTTTTAGCGGTATGGCCTATATTATACTTATTTAAGTTACCCAAATAAGTGAATGGACTAAATAATATAGGTTATTTATAGGATACGATTACTTATAGTACGTTTATCGAATTTTTGTTCTTATCACACGCAGTTTACTAATAATATTATAAGAACATTTCCTATTACTAAATATTTTATTTTATACATATATCCTATATAGTAATAATCCTAAGGTCAACATATATGCGTTTTATTTTACGCTTAATTTAAATTAAGAAATAATTCTCTGATTGCAAAGTGTCATGTATTTAATGTGATTATTTGTTATTACTGGTACGCTGTTCAATTTTTTTAAAACGTGTATCAGCATTAAAATACAGATCATTTTTTTATTGTGCAATCATTTGTTATTTTAGCAATAAATAGTAATTTTCAACCAATTTTATATTTTATAAATAAATTTGTTTTCATAACATTCACATATTTTTGTTTCCATAAATTAACTGGCCATATCACCCTCTCAAGAAAACTGACCGCAAGATATGTATTTTATATATTTACTTATATCTATATATATAAACTATTATAATTAAGAAAAAGGACAAACGGATAACCATAAGACTAAAACTTAAACTCAAACTGAGTATAACTTAAACAAGCTACACATGGTGATTCAATCGTGCATGGGAAAGAAGCACTTGAACTTTTATCCAAGTGCTTTTTGTACACTCTTTCAAATTACATATATATATATCTAATTACAGACAGACAAGCGGTGGCAATATATATAATGAATAATGTATGCATATTTAACGACCTGCCATATTGAGCATTACTAAAATGAAATAACACTTGAAACACACTCTCTCTCTCTCTCTCTCCAACTAAGGTCACTGTTTATTCTTAATAATGTGTTTGTTATTGATTCGTTCAGATTGGTTTTTTGCGACGACGGGACTTGTTTTACAGCCAGTACCTTCACCATACGGTACGTGACAGTCGGGTCAACAATATGTGTAATAATATATTATATAATTGGCATCAAAAGGACCACTCTCTCTCTCTCTCTCTCTCTCTCTCTCTCTCTCTCGGTAATAAATGAGTTTGGTGTTGGTTTGGTGGTGGTGGGGGGGGGGGGGGGTTACATATATAATACCCGTAGACGTTGGACTATACACATTGTCTGTTGGATGAATTGATTGAGGTCATCGTGACAGTAATTGTTTCTGAGATGACACGACGGAGGGGCCGCTGCCTGCCTGCCTGCCTGCCTTATGTGTGTGTGTTTTAAAAAGATAACTTGAGGGTGAGATAAGTTGAGGACGATCTGGTAGCTCTCGACTGCAAAAAATAGAGATAAGAAAAAAAGAGGAATTCTATCTGACAGGTCAGATGTGCCGTGCACATGCTATATGTATGTAATGTATGTATGCATTATTGTGGTGACAGATATATTACGCAGCAATAATTTATCATATATTCAATTATTTTTTTGAATATTAACGTTTTTATAAAGTAGTACACATTTGAAAAATAGTTATTACAATTTTAATCAATTTTATCTATTATCTATTATATCTATTATTAATAATATAAAATCATATTTGTTTTCTGTTAACATTTAGACATTTTTAATTTGCATTATAAAAAGAAGTTTATAAAGCAGTATATATAACTATCCATATAGTGGCACAAATCGAAGAAGTTATTGAAAATATAATTTATGTTAAATATTGTGGCAAATAGAAGTAAACATTTTTGCCCCGGCAGCTCTGTCAGGAGGGGAGGGGGTCCCCCAATGGGGGGGGGGGTCCGTTCGTATTCTGAGTATATTGTTTCTGGCACAATTTTGACTTGAAAATTGGACAAACTACATAGGTAATCCACTACCCTGTCAATTTGAAACTATATAATAAATTATTTAAAGGAGAACAATTTGAACTTATTCTGATTATTGTTTGCAGCACAATATATATGGTAAAGGTATACCGGACCATTTTCACCATTATAAGACAAATATTTGATTTTTGTTAATTTTTTGTGTTATTTTATTGTCTAATATACATAAAATTTTATTGTGTTTTATGTTTCTGAAAAGTTAGCAATTAAAAGGTAGCAATTTAAAAAGTGATTATAGTTCTAAAACCTAAAAAATAGATTTAATGTTTATTTTATTTATATTTTATGAACATACTTAACATTACAAATAAGCCTCTCAGGCGAGTGTATGGGCCATCTCAGGCGAGTGTATGGGTCATCTCAGGCGAGTGTATGGGCCATCTCAGGCGAGTGTATGGGCTATCTCAGGCGAGTGTATGGGCTATCTCAGGCGAGTGTATGGGCCATCTCAGGCGAGTGTATGCGCCATCTCAGGCGAGTGTATGCGCCATCTCAGGCGAGTGTATGGGCCATCTCAGGCGAGTGTATAAGCTCTTCTCAGGCGAGTGAATGGGCCATCTCAGGCGAGTGTATAAGCTCCTCTCAGGCGAGTGAATGGGCCATCTCAGGCGAGTGTATGGGCCATCTCAGGCGAGTGTATGGGCCATCTCAGGCGAGTGTATGGGCCATCT
>JAUZND010042177.1:6983-20798 GCA_034780555.1 Coelogynopora nodosa | reverse complement strand
GATTTTTAATTTTATGTTTTTATTTTCTGTTCTTGTTTAATCTATAGTGACAGACAGTATGATTTCTCATATTAATACCGTTGTTATTATATAGAAACCCTTTATTAGTAATTTACCATATATTTTCAAATAACGTTAAAATTGTATGTATATATATCTATAAAACTCAGATATGTATCACTTATATGATTTATTATGAAGTTTGAATGCAGCGCCAATAGAATTTGTATGAAACACATAATTCATTGTACAACATTCAAGTATAATTATAGCATATTTTTTAATCAGTTACTAAATAACATAGTTATATATTATTCGTTCAATTAGCAATATATTTTGCAATAACCATATTTCCAGACTTAATTGACTGACTCAGTTGTATATATTGTATAAGGCATCATTCATTCAATATGCTAGAAAGTTAGTTCGGTTAGCAAATTTGCAAACACGGGGGATAATTGGGTGCGTATATCAAGCAAGTCATTTTCCAAACTTGGCAGAATGCTAATTATTTAATTGCTAGTGTATCCAACGGGCCATGGGTAATTTGTAGTACCGACAACGTCTTAGATTGATTCTGATAACAAGTATAGAGGGGCAGAACGGTTGACAGAAAATCAGCACCACCGGAGTGAAGTATTTCGACAATCTATTTTGTTTCCTAGCATGTCCTATATACGGTTTGAAACTTCCCCTTTTTTATCCACTTCTCTTGATATATAGGGTATAGTATAACGTAATTATTCACTGTATTTGTTTCTGATCACAGTTACATATTATATATAGTCATTTTCTGTTTTGGCCAATTAGCCCAGAGTCACACGAATTCCAAGATTTCAGACATGAATATTGAGGTGTACCTACTGAGGATTCCTTAGAAATTGACTGACTTCCAGAATGAGGTTGAGGACTTTGTTCAGTATCCCGGGGTGCGGATTCGACCCACTGTCATGTTACTGTGAACTGCGAACATGCCTCGTTGGCCCCCTCCGTCCCCTTAGTGCCCGTGGAGGACGACCAACTGCTTCAATTTTTTGATGACAGGGACATGTCAACAGTGGAAAACGGGTCCCTCTGACTTGTTTACATAAAGATTTGTTCGTTTCAAAAACATATTTCTTGTAATACCTGTGCCTTACAGTCAACTAATACTAGTTTAACCCCTGCGGCCCGGAATAAAATTGCCTCATCTTGTGCGGCATGTTATCCTATTAAATCCACTCGAAAAGCACAATGTTTTTATAGTTACTGGTGGACATGTAATGTGCTGATCGGATTTTTTATGGCGTTTATAATACGATTGCAGTTAATCGTTTGATGGACAGATTAAATAATTGATATTATATTATATGTATATGTATGCATGTATATATAAATGTATATATTACACTATATAGGTTCTGTATTATTTAAAGTTGAATGTATTATAAGTATTATAAGTATTATATTATATATATATATATAGTATTATAAGTATTATAAGATTTTTTAATTCATTAAATTTTAAATAAGGCTAGCATTTTTCTATATGATGTACACAAATTTCCATCCCTGGTTAAATTGTAACAGTTATCGATTTTTTTGCAAATTAAAGTCTATATCGGATTTAAATGCTTTAAATATATTGTTAATATTTCATGGTTATATTCACCTGAAACATTAATTTATATTTTTTATTTTTTAATGTTTACGAAAATCATAGTATATACATTATATATATACTATTTATTTGAAGGCAAATGTACCGCAAGCGACATGACACAAAACAAATACTCAAATTTGCCAGGCTGCTTTTTCCACCAAATGATTTTATTTAAGAACATTTTGTAGGAATGTTATATTTACACACTGTAATAAAACATAATGCCTTTTTAGTTTATAATATAAAAAAATTAGTTCTCGATAACGCCGTATAATATATATTAAAAATTTAATATCTGCATCTTCATCTTTATTTTATTATTTTTTGTGATTTAATTTTTTTTAAATCAATTAAAAATATTATATTGAGAGCTATTATATTATAAGTATAGATAGAATAACAACTTTACAAAATTATTTAGTTTAATTCAGAACAAAACGAATTTTATATAATAAAATGTTGTTTTGTAAAATATGTACAAACAATATATTGACATATCCCCGAATGTAATATACACTATATGTATATAATTATGTATTGAATTGAGTATATATACAAAATACAATGTATATTTATTTAAGTAGAATATGCATATAGAGTACACTTACTATTATTTCTATAATGGATATACCTACATATAGCTATTATAAACACATAAAGATATAGTGTAAAATAAAATAAATGTGACACATAATGACGCAAATGTTTTTGACCTCAATTTCCTTTGATTTTATTGACTCTATAAATTGTCTTTGCTGCGTTCAAGGGCGACATGCCTTAATATGGTTATATGGTATTGTTATTCTTCCTTCCTTCATTTTTAGTTCGTTATTACGAAACTTTTTAATTGGTCATCATTTTATCTATTATCATTCTTTTATATATTCACAACATGGTTCTAAATAAATCCCAATTTTTAAAGTAAAATCTTTTTCGTACTATAATTTGATTTTAGCATTTTAAGTTGCATCGAGCATCATTCATTTTTTCCAATCCAATCTAAATATCCTCGATAAAAGAACATAACTAATAAATAAAAAGTAACAAATAAATTCAACAATATTAAACGAATTCATTAAAAAAATTCTTACAGCCAACTTTTTGAGTCAAATGTTATGAATCGAAATCATGGAATAAGAGAAGTATGTGAAATTTATTTTAACGTTTCATCATTCTTGATATAGTTATTCCTTGCATTCTATATTTTTGCTACAATGACGCAAATGTTTGTTCACCGCATTGCATCTTTTGTTATTATTTATCCTCAACATAATTTCAGAAGTCCTTCATATAGTATAATACGCTTGATGTCCTAAGTATGTATATCCAAGTAGATTTACTTCGGATAAAGATTCTGACTTTCAATCGACGTGCCATTCCATTCCAGTCCATTCTCTTTGCTTATTTGTCTGATCCCGTTTGTCCATAAACGTCCACATAAAGACTCCTCCGATTCTATACCAATCGTCTGATGTCGTCCGCATATAGGCCTATTAGATTACATTCGTCACATTTTTTGCATCGATAATGCAGCCTGTTAGCTTTTCACATTATTCACATTCAAAGTTTAGGATATCATAATATAGAACACAATAGAGTCGTATTAACTCTATATTTTTTCCTAATCCATTCTCAACGCTCGGATTATTTGTATAGAACTAAATACTTTTTATTAGAGATCAATATTGAGCCATATAGCGGTATATGGTGACATATTTAAAAAATAAATGTTTAAATGAGTAGTAATAGGTCTATATATACGCAATATGTATATGTCTATATGCTAAAATTGATAGACATTTGATATATCAATAATTCATAATTGCGACAGATTGCAATTATATTTCAATAATTTAAAATAGCAGCAGTAATTTATTATATATTAAAATATATTTTGATTGCTCCAATATTTTCAACAATATAACTTCTAATTATTTAATTTAAATTTAATATATTGAAACAATTTTAAAAAATACCACATTTATTTAGAATTGCGATACGGAAGCTTGTTGGAAATATATTATATTATATTTAATTAATAGCAGAATTCCGAAAAGTTACATTTTAGTCATTTGTCAATATAGATAATGATTGATATACTTGATATATTTTAATCAGGAGATACATAAACAGCGCGCAACTTATAGAATTGCTGTAACAGGCGCGGTATCGTTCGCACTTCTTAGTTATAAAGGACTAAGTGATTGAAAATTTAGTCGTTAAGCAAATGTTTGTCAACCACAGAAAACAGGTGACGGCGGAGACTCTCGAAGTAAACGGAGATCCCCAAGTGGAGAAAAAGTTGCGGCCGTTGAGGAAATTAGGTTGAAGTTTGGATGAAAGTATAGGTCAGAAAGGAAGGAGTTGTGGAAAAAAAGACATCGTCGCAATTTCGCCCGATCGGAGGGAACATGGAAACTTATGTAACTCATTGGCGTGTTTGACATTCCACGCCTTGCAACATGGTTCGAACATGCTGTGAGATATGTGTATATTCAAGGCATATAATAGTTATGGGTGGGTGTCCTTTATACACACATATATATATATATATATATATACATAGAGATATTTCGCGATCTCTGATTAAAATAGGCAGCGCTGCTGACTTCGGAGATTGAACGTATCATTTGAAAGGGAAAGTAAATGAGAAAACGATGCTTCAAATAAGTAAAATCATCTTAGGGCGGCGAAACTGCGTATGGTGCCATGAAGGCTTATTGCTTTATCACTCGACTAATTGCCTTGTCTAAAATATACTATGTCCAAGAAATTACCGACGCGTATTATGTGACACGGAAAACACGGAATGGACGACAACAGGCATCATTATACCTAAATTACCTCTCTTGTAAATATACAACATAATCTATACTACTTACAACTAGCTCAACAACCCAATCTGTACCCTTCCTTATTTGTAAGAGTAATAAAGTGAGGTGTAGACGAAAAGCTAGTAGAAATAATTTAAACGTCGCCTCGGAATTGAATGCAACATAAGCTAAATGGGGCCGTTTAAAGCAAAAATTTCTTATGTATATAGTCCGATGTTAAATGCTGTCTCAGCAAAGCAGCATGGCAGACGACTGATAAAGTCAGCAATGCCAACCGCCTGTCAACACCTCTAGATTAGCCCAGCTTTCACAGTGGCAATGGCTTATCTAAATTAAATCTCTCCCAGATTGGATACCTGTGGACGAGATGATAATTCCACTTTCAATCCATAAGGATCCTCTCTTATTTTCCGATATAATTAAACAAGGGGACAATCTCTGCTTCGCATTGCTTCTTTTGATGATTAGTTCCTCACTCGAAACAGTTACACTGTTTTTAACTATAGTTTGTAGAAGCAACGCATTCGGACGTGATTGAAAATGCAGGAAGACGGAGGCAGGAGTTCCCCCGCGATAATCACGCTATGAGAACACAGCTTGTCAGTCTTGTGTTAATTGGATGAGCAGTAATTAGCAGGGAGAGCGTTATCAATTTGGGAGCATTCCCAGATGCATGGACTGCAGTCAGCCGGCAAATTAACTTGGAGTCGAAAGTGGTGAAATTGAAAAGGAGATTATAATAACTGACTCTATCCGGTTCATCCTCTTGGTTGTTAATTTTTTGTGTGTTGTCTATTTATTCTCTGGGTCCATTATTTCTCTTTTTAGTTTCAAAAAGACGAAATTATTTTTGCAAAATAATTTCAAGAAAATTAAGGCAAATAATTGAAGGAGCTATTTCATTAGATACATATAAAAATATATTTATTTATTTTTGCATGAAATTATTAAAAAATTTAAAATATAAAATAAGTATGCTTTAAATGATTAAGTATAATCTTAAACAAGGTGAAAAGTTCAATTAAAAAATGTTTGATATTAAATTTACATTTAATGATGTAAATAATATCTGAGAATATTGAATAGACAGTTTTTTAAATTTTAAAATAAAATGTGTTGTTTGAAATACTGCACTTTATTAAATCAAGACAAAATTTAAAAAAACTTTAGCTGCCTATATATAGAATAATAATGTTGAGAATATTTTAACGTTATATAATAGAACGTATAATATTCTAATCTTTGAATTGTATTTGGCTTAGGTGGTCACATCGCAAAATATATAATCCCTTTAAGTTATATTTGTTGATTCATTTATAGCGTATATTGTCGCATATATACCACTACTTTTTATGTGTTAAGTAATTTCTCAGAATATTTTAAATAATTAAATTAAGGTAGATTAAATTAAATTAAAATAAACCATAAATTTTATAATTTTATAATCAAAATATATGAAGCACATACAATAGAGACTATATTATAATAAATTCATGAAGTTTTTTGTAAGTTCTATAAATGGCGTATTTTGCACCTGATTCCAAAAATGTGCACAATATTTGTTACGTATATAATATTAAATTGTATTTGACACTTGTTTTTTGATAACAAAAAAGTTGATTAGTTGTTATAAATAACGAGAGTCACCCAAAGACTATACTTTCTGAAGGTCTGAAATATATTTAAAAAGCTACAAATATTTGTAAACGTATAAATTGTGTTTTAGCACAGATTAAGTAAGATTTTTATACCATAAACTTAAAACAATCCTAACATTCTAAAATATCTGGACGGCTGAATCAAAGTGGCAGAAATAAATGAGGTATACTATATTTAAATATTTAATAATATTTGCCATTGAAAATTATGCCTTTTTTATACATTTATATAAGTAAATTTATCTTGAAACAGCTTGGAAGCAGTCTTAATATTTGATATAACTCAAGCCGACAATGGCTGTTTAAAAACTGATTAATTAAAAAACATTGTTTCGAGTACATCTTTCTGCCAACCATGATGCCAACGCTTAGCCCATAATCTTTAGACGTGAATAATTGTAAAAATTCTTATAAAAAAGGTACATTTTGTATTATATTTTTTTGAGTAGTATAGGGTTTAACAATTTAGTTTGTGTATAAATCTAATAAATCGACAAATCAATTTTTTTACGAAATTTATCAAAATTATGTTTATATTCACGTAATAATTTTTCCCGACAAATCATTATAAAAAGCTGGTTGAGAAGTTTTTATTTTGATATATATACCAAGACTCGAATTTTGTGCATACAATATACAATACATAAAATAGTTAGCCTTTTTTGAAATTTTAACTATTGCAGAATCGACCAGTAAATGGCAAAATGTAAATAGAATGTTCGAGTATTATTTCCGAGAATTAAGTGTTTTGAAAGTAATTAAATAAAACTAACTATAATACTGAATCTAACATGAAAAACCTTCATAAATTATTATGATATTTACATTATATATACACACGATATAATACATTATATCAACATTATAATTTAGATGGTGTCACAAATATTATATGCATTCTGAAAAGACATGCAAATATTTAAACTATTTATTTTATTTAGTGACATGCTCCAAAATATCTTTCAAAACATTTTGCCATATAACTCAAGTGTATATCTATTAAATTGTTAATGTAGCATAATAACAATGTATAGTTATATAAAATAAATAGTAAATTTTGATAGTACGCAACCACATACAATTAATAGACAATTTTGTTTGTGAATATTGTGAATAATTTTAAATTTAGAAAATACTGTACAATTTTCATAATAATTTATTGCATATATATGGAACAAACAAATTAGTTGCATATGGGCAGTGGTTTCCGAAATAAGCGAGAAGACAAGAAACAATAAGTGTTGTAATTTTGTTTTGGAACATTTTTGCCATTGTTTATATATTTTTTAACAATAACAGTTATTTTAATATTATATTCATTTTATATACATGTGGATTGTTATTTGATATTTGTATATAGCTGTATGGGGTAGTTTATTTTAATCACACTGAATGTAAATTTAGATATCATGGACAATAGATTGACTGTTTGCAGGGACAAATTAAATAATTCGTAAGCCAAGACTCAGAGGGAATTTTTTCGGAGGCAGCTTTCTGTAGGTCGACACCCGAGGTTTTTTGGACCCGAGTGGTTAAACCGGCACTAAGTGTATTGTTTTTTATGTGATAGGCCTACTTATTATTTCTAATACTTGTGGAGGAATCGCCAATAAAAATGTTACGTCCTAAAAATCCTTCCTATATAAGTCATGAATATCGTTTATTTATATTTATTTTTCCGAAATCGATATTATAAATTCAGATAATTAACGTTGGCACAGTAATAAAATATTATGTAATTAATAAAATTATTATAAATATGAGTTTACCGTATTATATATATTATATTATATATCGTGATATTCCTGATATATATAAAAATCAGTATTGAATCAAGATTTTAATTTAGTTTGATATTCTACCAAGTTTTCAACAGGTAAAGAATAACAGTACAATAATATCTACAATATTTAAATAAATATTTGCATTGGGTGTGTACGATCGTTGTACGATCATTTTACAGCATTGAGTTTGTACTATTAAGTTGCAATTAAGGTATTTTCAAAAAGAAGTAGAGATTAACCTTTCGCAACTACCAGGATTTTGTTTAAAATAAACTCAAAGAAAGTGTTAATTATGACAATTATATTGGTGCACTCATATTTAAATATATATATATTCACTTGTAATAATTTTGGCGCTAGTATCTAACGAAAGTTTTCTAAAAAATAAACACTTCATGTATATTTAATAGCTGCAGTCAGTAATATACAGATTAAGTTAAGCACAAATACAACATTTTATAAAGTTAGAATTTTAAATATTTATTAAACTATTTTAATATATTATAATAATTGATATTTTGAACCATACTAACAACAAAACTGTATACTTAAGATCAAAATTATTATTTTATTTTTATTAGTAAATTATTTAAAATTGTATCATTGCCGATCTATATTTAACCACCCGATTATGTATAGCAAAACCAAAACTTCAATCAAACCATAAAAATACACGATCTTTGCATTGTATTTTAACACTCACTGTATCGATATCATTCTATACTACAAAACATATAAATATAATCTTTTAACATTTGAATTATATACCTTTAATTTATTGTTTTCACTATCTACATTATATATTTAAAGATTTTTCCTATAGTCATAAAAGTAGTTTATCTAAAATACGCACAGTTTTCAAAGTGATCTTAATAATATATTCTTTTCTGTGCCTGACAAGTATACTATATATACAATATAGTCATCGTATTAAACTATACTTATAGTGCTCAAATGACTGAAGGTAAGATTTGAACGTGTCGGGGATTTCAGAATTTCGTTTTAGCTTTACACAGATACAGGTATTGAAAACTTAACAGCTTAATTAAATATGTAAATTGGAATTTAAATTAAACATATGGATCGAGAAACACAATTAGAAAATAAGGGGCATAATATGTGTATACAATTACAGTTTAGTTCACCAAATTTCATTTCTATTTACAAATTTGTCCAAATATTTATATTGTAAACTAATAGGAAATATATATTTAAAAAATGAATGGCATGACAGTCTATATATATATATGACACTAGTTTTTTTGAACAGATCCCCCTACTTTATTGAAATAATATATAATAAAAACCATAACATGTTGCAAATAATTTTGTCTGTGACAAAATTTAAAAAAATTAAATAAATGTTTTCCTAAATCATTCTCAATCATTATAAAAGATAGTAGAAAAAACAACTTATATATACCACATACTTAATTATATCTACTGAAACGATGTCTACGCTCCGGACCCATCTTGCATGGCATTGCGCTCTTTATATTTATATAACATAGCCAAAACTATACAGATATGATTATAGTTATCCGCAACATGTATCCCTATATATATAATCGCTAACCACTGTAAGCTGTGAAAATGTTAATTTAGTGAATGACTACTAATTTTGACAAAAATCAAACAGGAATGTTAAATGTTATAATTATTTACAAACAGCCGCTCACTTCAAACAGTTCCAGGTATCGCTGCAAAAGTGTTTTCTATATCACATTTTTAATCAAAATACACAGATAACTTAAATATATTGTATATCAAATAATCCGGTGCTCATCAAAAGATCAAAAAGGAATGTTTGTATCTTTGACATTTTCTTTTATTTCACGCGACATTGCAATTATCTTTAGTTTACAGCCTAATTATTAGCTAACATGGTTTGTATAATATGTCTAGACTTTTAGTAAATTTCAGGTTCTGATGTTTCTCCCCTTTTGCTCTGAATATAATCACAACGTGTTACGTGTACTTAAATATATTACTTTCTTCTTTGAAAACATCTTATATACCATAAAAAGATAAAAATATTTAATTGATCGTAATTAATTATTTTATCTCTCATAAATATAACTGGTTGATGTATAATAAGCATGGTGATGATTAAATTAAGCTACAATTTCAACTAATTAATTAATTAATTATGTAATTAATCAACGAGTGATACGATTAATAATATTTTATTATTTTGTTATTCAGAAGCCGATTCATTTATTAAAAAGAAAACGTCTACCTATATTTATCATAATAGGCGTAACTATATTTTGGCTAAAGTTAAAAAATGACATTTGTCCGCACGAAAACGACATTTAGTACAAAAATGATCTGAATATTTTCGATTGTTCTAATTATATAAAAAATTTAACCCCGCATTTAAGTTATTAATTATTATTCAATATGTTAAAAACTTTTCAGTCTGAAAAAAATTAATTTGTTGTGAAAGGTAAGAATATTCATTAATGAAAGATTTTATGTGTATATATATACATGACAATACTGAAAACATATTCCGCCTATAAATTAAAAAACAGAGAACTTAAAATAAATTCTATTTTGTTCAATCAAATATTGAAATATTTTTTGAAATAAATTATAATATTGATATTACCTAATTTTATTGAACATTTTTTTTATTGATACAAAAATGTGTATTAAAAAATACTTTATTTTATAGGGTAATGCATTATATTATATAGACTTCTTTTAATTTATTAAAACGATTTACTTCCATTTAAATAACAAATCGCACCACATAATTTCACATGAAATACTTTACAATCAATAAACATTTTTGTGTTGCTCCTAAAGTAAATTTGAATTTCAAAAACGCTAACATTGTTTTTTAAATTTCTATAAACAACAATTGACATTAAAAACCCATTAAAAAGCCACAAATTTGATAAACATTGTTTAAAAATGTTTTGATTATTATAGCAGTTTCGAAAACTCACTGTTCCTCGGTTTTTTCGCTTGCTCTGCATGATGAATCCACGTTTGCTCTGGTCACATGTTTAGTAAACTTATTCATGGCTTACAACCGAATAAAAATTAATGAACTCATATATATATATATATAAATTAATTTATGAATTATATATTATTGATGCTTTTACATCAAATTCACTAAAAAAGTTACGCCGAAATTTATCCCTGTTTTAGTGTTTTAGTTTCTACTTGAGATCACAAAACCGAAACATCGGTTTATTTAAACTCCACAAATATTGGTTATTGTTTAAATATATTTCGTTCAGCTCAGAATCGTGAAAATGAGACGTTATAAATTACTTGATAAAATTTGCTTCTCTCATCAGGCCATCGTGTAGTATTATTTTTCACAATCAAATCTATATAATATCTAAGATTTGTTTAAATGTACATTAATGCTTATACCACATATGTATTTTGTTACATTTTGTAAAAAAAAACTATAACACAACACAAATTAAATAACTTCAAAAGATAAACTATTATGTCATACTTTTTCCGGATTTCGGAAAATTTTCAAAAATTTTTGAGAATAAAAGTTATGGTTGAAAATTCCGAATAAAAGGCGTTTTAAAATAGTTTAAAATTTTGATTTATTGTTTTCTAAATTATAGTGTTATAGTGCTGAACTATACCTGAAATCTTGTTTTATATATCAATTTAATTGTTTTGACAATAGGAAATACTGTTGCTACGGAAAACTAAACGGAACCTAGTTATTTTATATAATTATATATAACTATAGTATATAGTTTAAGAACAAAACACACTTTTAAACAATTTAGCCATTTCCACTTATTTCTGGTTATCTTGTAAAAGAACTTGTCATAAAAACCTTTTCAAGGTTGTTGATAATGCAACCATCCAATTAGACTTATTAATAAAGAAGTGCTATATTATATTAGATAAAGCACTAATTTTCCCATTCATTATTTCATTGATGTAATGATTTTACGTTAACACTTGACTGTTTCCATGTGATTGTATTTAATGCACGTTATGTAAATATACATGCAATTTTAAAAAAATCCAGTAAATGTAATAATAATTGCATCGATACAATTGTGTAAATATGTTTATCAAACATCATAACTATATATTTATACATGTAAATATTGCTTTTGATTTATATACAATACATAGATATGTATATTTATTTATTGAATTACATACATAATTAAATGTTTTGGTATGTTTGGTTATATATTTGGTTATATATATATATATATACTCAAAGAAGTGTATATGGCGATACACGAATATGTTAATTTGAAAAAGGCTGCTGGACAAACATGTATTTTATATATATATAATTCTAACTTTTTTATAACCATTTAAAACACAGTTTATTGGTTGAATATATTAATTCTCCCTAATTTAGCAAAAATTTAACCAAAATTGAATTATCAACATGATTAGCTTTGAGTATGAAATAAATATTTGCATATAAAATATGCCAAATTTACATTAAACTAATTTCAAATCCATTTGCAACTTACCGGATGAAGGTCGATCTGAGTACCGGGTACAGTAGACCCAAGCTGGCCACACCCTTGACAACCCGCCCATGCTTTCATCATCCCCTCGAGTCTTGTGGTTCCCTCGTTCTCCCTCGCTATCGTCCAGCAGCAGACCCTCTCCGCTGTCGGAGTCTTCTCCCGTTTCCGATCGTGTCAGGCAGCGGAACCGCCGCTCGGGGGAGAAGGGGCGGTGCAATTTGCCGGCGCTAAAACCGATGCCAAACTCAGGTTTGAGAATCTCTTCGACCAGAAAACGGGTAAATTTTCGCTGGCGTTCTGACCTAGGACTCATGGGGGAGCTGGCTTCCTTGAAGTTTTCATCCTCTTCAGCAATAGTGGAATCCCGGTGGCACGATTTGATAGCATCGGATTCCATTTCGAGTTTTATTTTTGGAAATATTTATATTAGTTTGTAGTTTACGTATTATTTTTTACTTGCTACCCATATATAACTTACGCGCATCTGGTTTTAGCTTCACTGGGCAATTTAATGAAGCATCCGCTAATTGAGACAGTGTTTAGCCTATCCGCGCAAGATTTCTATCAGGTCCTTATCACCGCTTAGCACCAGCGCGAGATACGAGGCTGCCTAGTGCAATCTATCACTCTTCAGTGTTGAAAAAATTGTGTTCTCCCTTCGTTTGAGGACGACGAACAGTCAATAACCAATCATGGGAGATATTCTGTTTAACCGCATTGCAGTCAAGACGGCCACTGCACAGTAACTGCTACCCTGCTTGGTGGTAATGAGGATGACTTCAATTGAGAATAAAATTCTATAATATTAACAGATTGTGTTGATAACTTAAAAATAAAATCTCAATAAAAAAAAAAATTCTGTTCAAAATTGCATCAGGAAAATAATTATTTAATCATTGATTATATCTAAATCTGATGATTAACAAATAATGTTGTATTTTGTACTAAAATTAAATTAATAATATTAGATAATTATATAGGGAAGGTCTCAAAAATGTTAGGGATAATAAATAAAAGTGAATTTTAAAATAATTGAATAAAAAGTATTTTCTCAAAAATAATACTTTATACATAGAATAATATATCACAGAAATTAAATTAATAATAATTAAAGTGAGATTACTATTGGTTACTCCTTTTTAGTAATGTGACTTTTACCTTTATTTAAATATAATTGATTTAATCTCGAATACTATTTTTACAACAAATTTTATTTAATTAATTAATTAATTTTTTATAAGGTAGTACAACAATCTACTACAAAGGTACAACACCGTAGTACAACAATCTACTACAAAGGTACAACAACGTAGTACAACAATCTACTACAAAAGGTACAACAACGTAGTACAACAATCTACTACAAAAGGTACAACAACGTAGTACAACAATCTACTACAAAAGGTA
>JAUZND010042166.1:0-20801 GCA_034780555.1 Coelogynopora nodosa | reverse complement strand
ATCTCACTCTGATCGTTGTCTTAATGAGCTTATTATACCTAAGAGAACGCAGGAGCGATAACAAGAATGGTCACTATTGAGTTATGTTATAACTTGTTATAGTCTCATGCGCGATAACTAGCTCATTGGACAATAACTGTTTTATCGTCAAATGTTGCACTCTGACAAACTCACCCGGCCGACTTATACCTGCTAAACAGATATTGCGCAATCTACTAATAAATAAGCTAATTAATCGATTCTTCAATACACATAACGTAATTAAATGAAATTTAAAAACAAGTAATGATCACTTAGTAGGAATGAGAAGTAATTTTATCTCACTATGATTGTTGTCTTAAGGAGCTTATTATATTTACATAAGAGAACGCAGGAGCGATAACAAGAATGGTCACTATCGCGTTATGTTATAACTTGTTATCGTCTCATGCGGCGATAACTAGCTCATTTGACGATAATTTATATAATAGTTCTGTTGTTTTAAATATGCTCATCCGTTAATCATTAGTACTCGTCATTCATATATTCCAGTGAATTGTTGTAAACTGTAAAATATTAAGAAAAATTGTGAATTATGAAAAATGTTGAACTATCACTGGAATATGTTAAAAATTATATATATAGGCCTAATGATACATTAAGAATTGATTGTAACTCTCTGGTCCCCTTGAACGATTATGCACAAATGATGATACAGGTAATTATTATTCGTTCAATGATTCACACATGTAAAGATATTTATGTAAAATTAAATATTTAACATCATCAGTAATCGTATATCTATAGTTGTTGTAAACTATAAACAAATAGAAACTCTACTTCAATTATATAGTCTTGCTTTTGATAAAACCATTTACATTTTTTTTCATATAATTAAAATAATCATTAATATTGAACGGATAAACCTTTTTAGAAAATAACTATTTTAAAAGGATCTATATACGGTGGAGTATGCAGGGGGAGGGATTTAAGGGGGTTCCGAAACCCCTCTCCACTTGAAGCTTTCCAAATTTGTGCCTTGAAAGATACACTGAGAAACTCTAGAGAAAAAATCTTTTTTTTAATATATTCAAAAAATTAAAACATAAAATAATTATTAAGAAAGTTTTCACAATAATCTATGAAATGTACATTTCTTTATAGTATATACTTATTACATTATTATAATACATTTACAGTAATTATTATATCTAGTCCATACGACTTTTTTACAACATACATCAGTTTAATGTTAATGTTAATGTATATTATATATATATATATTAGTTTATCCAAATTTTACTTACAAATAAACCCCGATGAAAGAGTTATATAATTATACATAATATATAAATAATTGCGTGTTTCCCTTTCATTTTGA
This sequence comes from Coelogynopora nodosa, assembly GCA_034780555.1. Taxonomy (NCBI): domain Eukaryota; kingdom Metazoa; phylum Platyhelminthes; order Proseriata; family Coelogynoporidae; genus Coelogynopora; species Coelogynopora nodosa. The sequence continues at coordinate 19,441 of JAUZND010042166.1, read as the reverse complement.
ACTCCTCCGCCCCATAACCTAAATTTTTGCAAATGCGCTTGCATGATGAAGTGATGTTTTTATTATGCTTTCAGTTCCGTGCGGGATTTTTTCTGAATATTGTTGGAATATTGATGACTACCATAGCCGCCTTAACTTATGGCTCGGCCATGTTTGGATTTCATACATATCCCAACTGGGCTCAAAACTGTTCAATTGCAAACTCTACTATTTTTTAAACGGATACATTAATGTCAACAAATTTAATTTGCCTTAATTATACATATTATTTCATTTTAAATATAGAATTTTGAAACTTTAAAATAATTATAGACAAATATGGGTATATTATTAATGACCATGGTACGTTTTGATCTGGTTATGGATACCCTTAAGACATATACATAGCAAAATCGATTTAGTGGAAATGTTTGCGACATATATTTTGGTCGATAAATATATAAATTTATTAATTTTTATCAATAATATGACTATATATGAATTGGCAAATATATATAATTGGCAAGTAAATTTCCATAAAATTCGCAAAAACTTATAGGATTTAGTAGTTGATATTGTTCAGATACTTGTTAATATATATTTTTTAATTATAAAGCTTCACTTGAACTACAACCTCTTTCTGATGAAAACAATTGGCGTCATATTTTGCGTCAAGTTATTAAATTCAGTCCTTGATTACAAAAAAATTCAAGCCATTTTATAATATGTAAGGGGTTTCATTTAACACATATTAATGTGTAACAATTAACACATAAAAAACATTTAACACATATTAATAAGATAATAAATATATCTAAATAGAAAATATACGATATTCAATTTTTTATTTACTTGCAATAACTAACAATAAGATTAAATGTTAGATATTTAAACTGCTTATATCGATATTGGAGGGCAATATTTTTACAGATACAAACAGTGAATATATAATATTCTTACAGTGGATCAAACGTGTATTCCATCAGTTCCATAGACACAAATCCGTCTTTTAAATATAATTTTCCGTAAAAAGTCCGTCTTTTAAATATAATTTTAAAACGGACGCATTTTAATTAATTCAGCATCACAATTTATTCAAAATCATAGAATTACACAACTCAACTAGTATTCAATCAATCGAAATGAACTTTTTATTAGTTTTTTAATTTAATTATATATTTAATTTTATTTATCAAATTATTCAGTTTAAATTTGATTTTAGTTTAAATATTAATTATTATAAAGTTTAAAAATGTTGTACAACTAATTTGTTCTAATGTACAACTAATTTGTCCCTATACTGTGACGAAGATGAAGTGCTCACCAAATAATTAGTTATTTTAATCAATTCATTAATTCATTAGTCCGTAGATAGAAATTCAGAATAGTTATGAGCTATAGTGTCAATTTTTTGAAAATTGGTTGAAATTTAACGAAGTTATAGACATTTTAGTAATTTACAGCTGATTAAATAAAAAATAAAAAATATAGTAGATTGAAATTAAATAGATAGACTAGCAGTATAGCTATAATGAGTCAGTTCTTTTTTTTAATCGTTAGAAAATTTGACAGAGTTGTTGACATTTTACCATTGTGATGTATTATAGCCATATACTGCACGATGATTTCAATGAAGATTCCGACGTTCACTCAGCTTGATTTTGCTGCTTACAGACTGATCTAAATGTACTCATTATGTATGTGTTTTCTAATAATTTCAATGGTCTACTACATTGTTCATTTACAATATAATATGTTATTTTTTTTCATGTTTTGTATGAGTTATCTTATTTTTCATGTTTAGAATGTCCCTTTGTGATACTATTTGGTTATACAAAACGTACAATTTGAATAATATTTAAAAGGTTATTTTTTAATATGTCGTTTTGTTGGCGGTAAGGGGGGGGGGGGCCGGGGTAGGTAGGGGTGTATCGTCAAATGTCAAGTATCATTGTCAAAGGTTAAGTGGTGCGGTCGAATCGACTCTTCCTAAACTACTTATTTAATTAAATTTAATATTTTATATATATATTAGAAATATAAATATATAATTATTTATAATATTATTCATTAAAAATACATTATTTTATATTCAAATTATAGTTCATACACAATTGTATAGACATAATATACACAATCTTATTTAAATGCAAGAATCACTAAGATGACACCATTTGCTCAAGAAATCTTAATATTGAGCGGTTTATCCACACTCTTGCATTAAGAACGGATCCAGACCATTTCACATCAACGCTTGTGACGATTTACTGCCTATTGCATGTGGCTTGATCATTCAGTGAATAGTGAATGAACACATTCTATTCAAATACTCCACCACCACAACACAAATAAAATAGAAGGACCAGAAATTAATAAAGCGACTGTCAAATATAATAAACAAAATTTCATGATAATATCAGGATGGTTTATAGAAAAAAACAATATTCATGACTAAACTCAAGAAAGGTCAAACAAAAGAAATGAGTTATCATTAAACCACAAATATTATTTATTAAAATGTTTACAATCCAAACATAGATTGTACTCTAAGTAAAACAGGCCTTGAATGTAATAAGATGGCAAATCAAACCTGTGGATTTAAAAGACAGAAAAGAAAACACGTATAACAACTGATATTTATAATAAAAGAGGGAAGAAAAGATGACTAAACAATTGTGCGGGACTTTGGACCCTCAGCGGCAGAATACTGGTTTTTGTGCGCACAATAATCACTATTCTCATAGATTAGCACCTAATTAATTAAGTTATAACAAACCATGTAAGCTGCAGTGGAATTGAAAAAGTTGGAATTTGGATTAACATTTGGAAATTATATTGTCATCACATTTGAACCAAGTATTACTAGATTTTTCCTATATAATGTTGTGGCCATTAATGGTAGATGTCCACATTATCACAAATAATAGCAAAAATAGAATAATTACAATTATTCAAAAGAAAATGTGCTGAACAACACAGACTAACTCTACCAGGTCGAGTGGTAACAAATCGATTAAGCAAAGTTCACGAAATAACAGGATGGTGGTAAACTGCTGTAGTCTGTGTATGTTGTTTATCAATTAAACAATATTGGCAATATTTTGTAATTTAAGAAACAATTTGTTTAAAATAACTAATATCTTTTTCTGAAATATTTAAATAAAAAAATCACATTTAAATAAACAAACACACTAATCACTTTCTAAAAAATTGATTTTATTTATACTTTACATAATAATAAAAGGAAAACATAGGATATACAATACAGTTATTAGTCTCATTTGAATATAGGCTAAATTGATAATTATATTGTACCTGCATATATTCATTTCCAATTCTACTAGCTGGTTTCAGTAATGGGATTTGGCTTACATCATGAGCCATAAAAGTAGATGGCAAATTGCCACTTTCATTCTATTTATAGATTTCCTACAACATTTTTTGATCAGTTTCTGTAAAAATTATCCACTCGGGCGCCTTCCACATAGTATGACATCGAGCCGTTTTCTCAAAGTTTTTTATACAGTAGACTGATTAACACCAATATCTTTAATTCCATCAATTTGTAATCCCGGGTCATCAAGAAATCTACGAATAATTGACATCTTTCGAACATTTGTTTATGCCCCTACTCTAGTCTCATGATTTTTCTCAAAAAAGAAGGTTGCTAAAATAAATAAATATATAATGAATCAAAATGAAATATCTCAATAGTATATATGTAAAAAAGTAATTACAAAGATGAATGACATTTTCTTCAATAAATCGGTCCTGTTGTCTGCAATTGTGAGGTAATTTCAGTATTTTTTATAGTCTTTTAGTTTTCGGGTATTAAGAAATATAGCCATGATTTATTTTGATATAGGTCTCAGATATATCTTACAAGAGATATCTCTATCTCAACTATCTATCTCATTAGAACTCTACCTCATTATTTCTACATTCCAAATGGTTTCGAACTGAGACTTTCTAGGATTTGACAGTTGGGTTTTCGCTATTTATTTCGCTTTTTCACTATTTAGTTAAGAATACTTAATGTATTCTTAATAATAATCACTGATTACTATTATAAAATTATATATTATGTTTTAGATTAACATTGATAAAAAAGTTAGTTTATGAAATTTTATTTTTTAAAAGACAGCCTGAAAATTTTGAAAAATGAGCCTTTAAGTCCTATGCCCACCAAGTGCGACGTGACGCGACGTGACGCAAAAAGTTGATGATATACAGTTTAATTAGCCTATTTTCACTGAGCACGACACAATGCGACGCGACGAAACTGAAGTTTACATTATTCAACTTTTTTGCGACGCCACGCGATGAAATCACTATTTCAATACACATTAAACATTATAATAACTGATGATACACAGACTGTATGCATTGGTCGTGAACAAACAATAGCTACATGCATACTTGTCTCCCCAATCTATACGTGACACCGGGCTGAAGTGGTTAAACAGATATAGTGCGTGGTTGTTTATATATATAGAGATATTAAAAGAGCAACGAAACTTTTTATAAATATGAAAATTAAAACTTTATTTAGTACCTACATATTTTTTATATTTAAAGTTATACTTTTATTGTGATTTTCATATAGGGCAAAGCGAAGCGCCCTTATCTTAAATCGACACAACCATAATATATTCAATGGGCGTTTAGGCAGAGTTCAATATTGAGTTTAAATAGCAAAATTCTGCTAATTATTCTTAATTATTCAGAATATTTACATTCTTATTCTTAAATTTTATTAATGCAATTTAATAATAAAAAATTCAGCACATATGTATTACATTAGTGATTTCTTACACTTCTTTAAAGTTTGACATGGAATGTTAGTGAACTGCTCGATCGGAATATTATAGTCTACATACATATTTTATTAATAAACAAATATTTTTATTCAATAATTTAATAATTTGTTGACAGACTTGCACAAGACTTTACACACTTTATACACTTTAAATGCAACGTAAGCATTGACATTGACATGCATTGACCTAATTACATTTTTTCAAATTAATTTTATATACCTAAACACTATCAGTAAAAACGGTTGCACGCAGTTTGAAATTGATTATTTTTGCAAATATATTTGAGGAATGGCAAATCTTTCCACTCAGTAAATAAGTGATTAACTCACCAATATAGAGTTAACTATATAACTCAAGTTTGTTGAGTTGCAGCTTGGCGGTAACTTGATGTTAAAGTCCATGGTTTGAACTAACTATATGACGACAACGATGCAATATAATAATTAGGTACATTGAAACGTTGATTTTATTTACTTTCTTGACTGATAATATGATATAAATGCAGAATGTCATAGTAATGTTTAATTTAATTATTATTTTGTTTTAATATGTAAGATAATTAAAAAAATTATTGAGTAAATTTAACTCTTAGATAACTCCAAATCTACACAGAACAGAACAAAAATAGTTTCAAAACATAAAACAGTCAGTAACTTCTTTAATTATCGACTTATCTCAATTTTCAATAAAACCTAAAGATTTTAATAGTTTCTAACTCCACAATTTTTCTCAAAATCTGTGTTTTAATTTACAACAAAAAAACTTAATTTTCTTTTGGGTCTTTGAAATTCTGTTTTTCGATTAATTAACAATAAGATACCAATTTTTTATTAAGTCATACTCTTTCTAATTTTTCTAAAAGAGAAATTTGAAGCCATTTTTTAGTTAAAACAGTTGGTATCTAATAAATTTATTTTTACAAAATCTACAGATAAAGGAAGATGTACTGTTAATTGGCATACTAATAATTTCATTACGGAAGACAAAACGTCAACATTATGATTCTTTTACATAGAGAAAAGATCTTTACTATCAAAAGGAAATTGATAAATTTGTTACTTTTTAAAATGAATGGAATTTTTTTTGATGAAATCTGAAATAATTCATCGCTAAACATATGTTCTCCTCGAACATCTACATTATATTTGCTGTCAAAAGTTATATAAAAACATCACCCCATGTCAAGGTAGACCTATTGTTTTGACTATTCATTCTATAACTTAAAAATTATAAAGTTACATTGATAAAGTTTTACGTCCTTATGTTTGTTTCCTAGTATCTTCATACATAATACATGATTTTTAAATTAAAATAAGATCTTTAAAAGCATTCTGTTTATCGGTGATGTTACTGAATTAGAACGTCATAGTAAATATTACATCTTAAAATATGACATAAGATCTTTCCAGAAATACACAGTCTGGAATAAGTTCGTCACTGAATATGCGCAAACTGGAATTAGTGCGTAAATCCGATCATTGGAATAAGCGCTTAAGGATATAATACCGCGTAAGAAAATGGAAAGGACCTGAATTATCGGTTATCCCAGTTTGTGGTTATCTTGTTACACTCTTGTTCAGTTCGCGCTAATTCAGTGACCCTTGTTCAGGCACCATAATTTACACGGTTAATCCAGTTCGCGCTCATTTCGGTACGCATTAATTCCAGTCGATAAATTTGACGCTCTTTTTCAGTTATGCGCGCTTGTTCAGCGCACCACCTATATGGCCCACTAGAAAATTCGAACGTTTTACTTTCCAAAGAAAAGATTGCAATCGGTAAGTTTATTGATTTTTTCTCTCTAAAAATTGCCTTCATTTCAGTGGAAAATACTTTACTCACATTACTATACAAAATTATGGGCTTATACGTAACTTATAAACGTGCATATATTAATTTTTACAACTATCAGTTTAGCCTTCATAATTTAAAAAAAATTTTACCACGAAATTAGATGCAGCATTCTTGACCGAATTTTTTATTCTAAAGATAAAAAATCTAAAGATAAATTTTACATAGCCACGTATTTAGCTACTGACTAACCAGGTAGATTAAATGCTGATCATTTTTTAGCTCATAAGAGTTTGTAAAGAATATGAAAATCAAATATAATGTAAATCCAATGTTTTAAAAGTACCGATTTCTAAGAGTATTAAATTCTCTAACAATCCTATTATTCTTACATATATGACAAAACATTGCCAATCAAGATTCTGAATAATTCTCCTAACACAATTTCCAAAAATGTATTAGAAACTCTTACAATTAGCAATGATATTTTAAAATGTGCTATGCTGAATAACACTAATAATACCAATATTCGTTTCTAAAAATACCCAACCAATTGTTGCATGGCCGCCATGGATTAAAACTGCTTGATAAATTAGACAAAACAATAGATTTAATCTTTTTGGGATGTAACATATATTAGAAAAATATTGGCAGACAAATTCCCTTAGGGGGGAGGGTTTCGTATTACGGGCCCATGAACTATTACCTAACATAAGCAATTCTTTATACTTTTCTAATTTTAGGATATACTTTTTAATATCAGTTTGTTCTTTCCTTCATGATCCAATTGAAAAATAATTATTATTACATAAGTAATTATTGTTATTTTGCTTGAAAAAAAGTTTCTATTATTGATAAAATTGAAGCGTTTAGGTGTTTTTTAGAATTTTCTTTGTGCTATCATTGTGTATCATATTGGATCTGCTCTACTTTTTTAAATTTTTATTATAATTAAATAATTATTATTACATAAGTAATTATTGTTATTTTGCTTGAAAACAAGTTTCTATTATTGATAAAATTGAAGCGTTTAGGTGTTTTTTAGGATTTTCTTTGTGTTATCATTGTGTATCATATTGGATCTGCTCTACTTTTTTAAAATTTATAATAATTGGTGTAATGACTTCTAATTTTTGCAATATGGATAATGCTGTGGATACATTTTCTTTAAGTACTATTGACATTTTTTTATTAACAGTTAACAAATATTTAAAATAATAGAAAAGTCCTTCAGGTAAAATCTCACAGATAATTCAAAAATATTATTTTAGAAAATTGAATGTGTTAAGTATTAATTAATTAAAATAAAATTAATAAATAAATAAATTATAATATAAAAGTATTTTCCTAATTGTTTCTTAGCAAGCCGCTTCACATTTTTTATACGAAGAAAGAGACTGAATACGGGTACATACGGGTATATAGAATGTGGGTATATATGGATATGGAATGGGAACAATTAGTTCTTTCTTATCCGCAAAATTAAAAATTGACATATGGGAAACGTGTCATTATATTATAATTTCTTCATAAAATTTGCAGATCTTTTTTTCGCTATGATTCAAGATTATCTAATGAATATGAAAATACTCACAATAAAATACATTGTAGTTATAAATATAGAAAACGGCAATAATAAGTGTAAATTCTCTGTTTAATTTTCAGTAATAATCATACCTGTATTACTTATTTTATTTAGATAATAATTTATGAGTCCTATAATTAAACTGACACTTTATATATTATTACTGTCCACAAACATTAAATACTAACTATTATGCCTATCAATTCAACTGACTTCATGCATGAAATGAATGATATATTTGTTATCTCATAATTTTTTATACGTTCAAATGTTAAGTTAAAATTTTTATATAAAATAATAAGTTATAAGTTAAATGTTCAAAAAAATGTGGTCCTTGAAATATTGAATTTATATAAATTGCAAAACTTTTTATTATGAGATAATTTGCCATACGCGAGACCTCGTCAGTATAAAGTAAGCACTAAACATCATGCCGATAACATTTCTTTAATTTTAGGACGTGATTCCAGTAATTTTTTCTTTTTTGTACAAATTTACATTTTAAGAATTAATGTTGACAATCTTTTACAAATATTAAGGCGTATTACCATATTTTTATATTTTTAATGAATTAATGAATTAGTGAATTTAATTAATTATTTGTTTATTTATTTATTTATGAATCAATACGAAATGATACATTTGTTTAAATTTCAAAGCAGCTTTGGAATAATGTTTTCTTTCCTGTCAATTGGTAGGGGATTATATATAATAAGAACTCTAATGTTTAAAATAATATGTTTGTGACATTAATCAACATATAGTTATATTGCCAAAAAATACCTAGTTTTTTTATTTTTATTGAATAAAATTTGAATAAATTTTATATAAAGTGTAATTTTATGATAATACACGTATGTAATGGATTTTAAAATTGAAAGGAAATATAGAAACATAGGAAAGGAAAGAAAAGGAAAGGAAACATATTATCACGTCACTACTAAATAATCTTAACGTTAGTAAACTGACGTTTTTTGAATTTCGAAATAATTAATTGTAGCAATATTATAAACATTGATGTAAAATAATTGTATGAGGTAAGAATAAATAAAGTCTATTTAAGTTTATATATCTCTGTAAATATTTAACTTTTGAACTTAAATATGTTTTACTAACTAGTAGATATTTATTCAAATAACTATAATACTAATAATAACTACTCGGTAAAATTATTGCATTTGTCCATATTGTTATATATATATATACATTTGCAAGATATATTTTACTGTATAATATCCAAAAATGATGTATATTAACTGTATATATATATATAATGTATATATATATTAACTGTATATAAAACTGTAAACTAAATTTTAGACAATGTTACAGTCATAAAATCTTTCAACCAATAAATAAAACAAGTGTCTAGTTATAGAGTGCTTAAAAACATATGTACGTGATTCTAGTAGAAACGTGTACATTTTTATGAAATATGTTTTATCGCCCAGGTACGGTAACTGTACCAAGCATTATTAATTTAATGAAGATTAAAATTGCATTTCACATATAATTTCAATATAATCCATTACTAACCTATATAAATAACATATCTATGTTTGACCTCTAGATAGCCATCCGATCTCCAAAGGGTTAATTAGCACTTAAAAAGATTGCACTCACCGACAAATGTAAGCTATTTAGCTATACAGAACATGTTCAATTAGGTACTAACATACCTCTGACTATGTTTTCACTTATACGAAAGTGAAATTTTATTTCAAAATAATGGTTGAGAATATGTCATCACAAACATGAACTGCACTTTTCAGCCGCGATCTTTGCCCCCTGATCTCAAAGTTGAAACCCGCAGTTTCGAATATAACCGCGAATTGCTGTCAATTGCGATCTTCTTTTCGTGTCAAGCTTGTGTACTCACAGCTCGACGCAAGGATGCGATTAAAAACGACTCTGGGAGTACTGGTCTCCCTTCTGGTCTGTGTGACCAGTAGTCTCGCCCGTAAGTACACTTTACTGTTTGTCCCATACAAATAACTAATAGGTGCTGATTACTCGTCGTTCTGTTTGGCAAGTATCAGTAGCTTTCTCGTTGTCGTTGGCTAATTTTATTATTCTTCTTATTCCTTTCAGTGACAATACCTGCAGGCCAATGTGCTGAGAAATGTAGTGGTAAGCGCACGCCACTTTTTTTGTATTACAAGCATGCACATATTTCGATAATGTTTGCTTTAGTTTCGGTACTTTATTTTTATCATTATTTATTTATTTAACCACAAAATGTTATACAATATATAACAATCGGTATTAGTGAAAACATTGCGCTTATGTTATACAATGTTATTTTGTTTATTTAAAATAATTACTGTTTCTATTACCTATTCATAACATTATAATATGTTTATTAATTATTATAATTATTATATATTACAAATTAAAATTATTAATATAAAAATTGTAATTTATTAATATAGTTTATTACATTAATGATATATCAAGATCGTTGTTCCGCACCACTTTTCAAAAAAAGTTAGTTGAGTATCTCAGCCTTCAGAATATATAATTATGTGTAAATATGTTATATTCTAAATTATTTTAGGTAAAGTAACTTTAATTGGTTTTTGCTTAAACATTTGTATTGGAAAATGACTTGCAGTTTAAGTACATTTATACCGTTTGTTATGAAACTGAACAATCTAGACGAGCATTTGTTATGTTTAAAATTTTAACATTGAAACACAAGTAATAAAAATGAATAAAATACAAAAATTAATGTACCATTCCCTCTAAGATTAACCATTATTACATTGATAAACGATTAAAACATGGTTAAAACTATAATTATAGAACGTTATGAGCATACCTAAACAAAAAAGAAATATATATAATTATAGATATACTTAAATTATATATTACCTCTTAATCTGATTAAGAGTTTTACTTAAAAGTTTGTTAATTGTAAGTATACTTTTATTATTGAATCTGTGAATTTTTCGGAGAGTTCTTTATTTATTCGTTTATATTGTTTTGCATTTTTATTATACTAAATACCCTAAATCCGTCCCTGATACAATCTGTCAAATCATAATATCTCAATTATACTAAATTTGACAACCGCCGACATCATGTTTCACTTGAACAGGCAAGAGCAACATTGCCGCCTACGAAGTGGGCAAATGCTTCGTGTACAAGTTCGAGATGTCCCACGAGATCAACATCGCCAATGCCACCGAGCATGTGGCCAGTCTCAAGCTGTCGGGAACTGCCAATCTGGAATCCAAGGACAACTGTGAGATGGTCCTTGTGGTGAGTAGAACTACACGTATATTATACGTGCAGATTGTGGGGGAATTGTTAGGAAGATTAATGCAGCTGTAACGATATGACTAACTGAGGCGGGAGTGTTCATTTAAAATCAGTTGATTTACCTTTACAAAGTATTGAATATGTATTATACAATTAATTACTATTTAAAAGGTTCTATTTATTGTATTAATTAATTAATTAATTAATTAATTATTTATTAACTAATATTTATGTTTTGTATATATTATACACCATATATAATTGATTATATTATTTCTAACATTGTTTGACATTTTGTCACTGCATTAAAAAAGTATATTATTAATATACTACTTTAAAATATATAAACAAAATAAGTGTGTCATCTTTCATAAGCTTTATCTCAAATAAGAACATTGACATTGGTAGGGTCAAAATAATTTAAAAAGCAAATAGCTATGTTACAAAATTTAGATTTTTTGTAATTGCGCATAACTATAACGTATAACAAAATTATATACAGCTCATGCTTAAATTAGAAATGTTAATATTTTAGCATAAATATATTCTATATAATAATAATAATAAGATTACTTTGGTGAAATGTAAACCTATTTTATATATTTTTCGATCTCAAATAAAATTGAGTAATGATTATTACATTTTCTCTAAACATGTATCATTTGTAACTACTTGTCATATATGTACATTTGCGTAAATTTTCATGAATCACTTAAATTAAAAATTGATTACAACGTATCATTACTAAAAATGGGCAATTATTCTGGTAACATGAGACAATTGTTTCAAAACGTGTTAATTGAATAATTGTATTCTGTATCCTCAGTATAGATAGCTAATAAATATTTTACTTCTAATAGTAATTAGTAAATTATTGATTTTCTTCGAATAGTAATTAGTAAATTATTGATTTTCTTTGAATTGAATAGTAATTAGTAAATTATTGATTTTATCAATACACAAAGTTACGAAAATATTTAATTGAATCAAATTCATAAAATATCAATTGATAAAAAGCTATTTAATAAAAGTTTATGATATATTTTTTGAGATCTGTAAAATCAAAAATTAAGTACGGTATTAGGGCCCTTAAATTTCTATTTCACTTTCCTCAAAACAGAGTGCAACAGTTTATTTCTAGACATCATAATATATAATATATAATACATTATTATATTATTAGGGGTAATTTTTTTTATACAATATGTACTTGAGCAATGGTTGCCTATACACAATTCTTTCTAATCATACTAAATTTAATATACTATACAATATGTACTGAGCTATTCTTTTGAAATATATAAATATAAATTATTTTCACTATATTTATAGCAAATATCAATGAATCTACAATATCATATCAATAGTAAATATCTATGAATCAGCCATATCATATCTATAGTTAATATCTATGAATCGGCCACATTTATCTATAGTTAATATCTAAGAATTGACTTCAATATATTTAAAACTATAATTTATGAATTGGCCACATCATTTGAAAAGATACTTGACGATATGGAAGAGATCAAATACATATCACCCGAAAAAGTAAAAAGAAATAACTCACAAAAAATATATATCCTATTTTCGAAAAAAAAAATGCTTGTAGTTGTTAGATATAGTTCGACAATATAAATAATTCGACAGAATAAAAAAACTCTGTTGCTGGTTTTATTTAATTACATTTAGTCGGTAGAACAACATTTATCTGCTTATAATTTAATTGATGACTATACTATTTCATTCATGATACCTAACCAACACTTTTTGAGGGATGTAATCTAATTTGTAAAGATAGGCCACTATATCGTAAAAAAATTCTAATGACTTTTATTAAAATTCCAATGCAATTTTTAATGATTATTATGATTTTGTGGTAATTTTATTTGCTTGAAATAAATACTGATGTAATATTGAGTACTGATGTAATTATCTATAAAATAAAACATTATAATAATTTATAATAATGGGAATGTGCATTTCTTCCAAAAACTTAAATACATATAGACATAGTTAAGTAATAATTAATATATTGAAGTAAAATACACTCTTATATAAATAAAGATATATATATATATATATTATAGATATATTATATAGATAAAATGGTTAAAATTGTTATCCTTTGCAAATGAGTGTTTAAATCATACAAAAAATGTATTGTATTTTTTATAACATTTATTTAAATTTAGAGAAAATGTAAGTTATTGTTATATTTCTTTGTTATACTGATGTACATGTTTCGCATAGTAACGGTATATATTAATATGCCAACTCGTCTATATTTCTATAGATGTAGGATGTCCCTCTTAAGAGTTACCTATCTTTAGCAAATATAATTCAACCCTGAAGATTCTAAGTGCTCCTAACTAAACGCTGTATTCCCACAACAAAAGCTGAAAGACGTCGCGATGACCGAAACAGTTGTTACGGACGGCAAGGCGGGTGAGCCCAAATCCTTCCAGATGGGCAAAGACATGCTGGAAAAGGTGCCACTCAGCTTCGGCTATGACAACGGTAAAGTGGTGGGTGTCTGTGCCAGCAAGGAGGACAGCGTCTTCGCAGTCAATGTGAAGCGTGGTATTCTCTCCCAAATTCAAAACTCTATGGAAAATCTCAATGAAGATTCCTACGTTGCTGAGGTAATTAACAATGTTATATTAATGTCTATAAAGCTGAAACAACATAATATCATTGTGTTATAACATAAAAATGTAAACCTATGTTAATTTATTTATTGAACTGCAATATATAGGCCTATTACTGCATATTACAATAGTCTATAGTAACGTACAGTATATTGTGGTTTAATAAAAATATGTGAAAAGATAGAAGAATCATAACACAATGCTAGAAAATGTATTTGTATAGTAATAAAATGTAACACTTACATATAACACTTACAAATATAAATGTAACACTTAAATTTGCAGCGTTTATTATATATATATTTTAATTATCGCTTTTTATAGAATGAATCTAATAAATGATTTTTGTGTCTCATATTTTTTATATTTTTATCACTTAATTAATAATTTTGTGTTTCTCATAATTATACGATATGTTATTATTCTAAATCATTTAAATAAGACGTTCAATACTTTGACATTAATATAAAAGTGACGTATCTATTCTACAACATTTCCTTGTAGAGTATATTAATTATATTATAATTTTATCTTAACATTCTATTATTTCAGACGGATGTCAGCGGTAACTGTCTCACAGAATATCAATCAAACATTGTCGCTGACAGCAACTTCTTCATGATCCGGAAGAAAAAGGCCCTCTCCGGCTGCTCCAGGAAGCACAATTTCTTCACCGACGCGACAAGTCTTCCTCTACAGACGCCGACGGTGAGTGTCTCCGTGACTATTTTGTCTGAGGCAATGCGCAGATGCCGGATCTTTCATATCTTAATGTTAATGTTGATTTAAATTTGATTTAGGGAACATGTAACACATTTTGATGTAAATTTTCGTATTAAACATGTCATTTAACAGTATATGTAAATAAGAAAAATATAATACAATATAGTATAATGATATATATATATATATATATATATATATATATATAAAGATTATCATTATATTATAACGATTTGACAATTATTCCCTATAACAGGAACTGCGGCAGATGATTTTGATGGATTCTAACCAGGACTGTACCCTGGAACAAGTAAGCGGCGGTCGACTCAAAAACTCTGATTGTCAGGAAAACCACTTTTTCAATCCCTTATCGAAAGCAAAGGAATCGGTCGCCTTCCACATTAAGCAGAAACTTGAATTTGTTGAAAGCAAGGATTCGCCGAAAACGGAAGCAGGTGCGAATTATGTTTTTTAAAAATATTTATTGATATTCAGGAAAGAAGCATTTTGGATGAGAATTTGTTATAATTAGATATAAATCGTTTTAACCATTCTGTTAAGTTCTTTTCGAGAACGAAAGTGTTTTTTTAGTACTGTAACTTGTTTTATGAAAAGTAAACAATTAGATACGTTTAGTTTTTTGAATATAGATATATAAATATAATACAGTAAAAACTAATTATGATAAAAATAATATTTCAAAATATACGGATCACTAATTATTTAAAAAATAAAAAATATCTTAACAAATCATTAATTTTTTTTATATTTCATTAATGCTGAAAACAAAAAGCATTTTTTATTATACGGACTGTTAAAATTTAGATACAAACAAAATACTATTATTATTTGTTTCATTTCTTTTTATTAAACGAATTTTTACTTTTATATTAATCTAATTTAATTTAATTTAATTCAATATAATAGATTTATTAACCGACAGATAGATAAATTAGATACATTTAATTTAATCGAATTAAATAGCAAAGATTTTCAATATATAATTGGGTCATTGTGTGCCTAAAAATTTTGATGTAGCCTGTTAGACAACTAATGTTTTAATTTAAAAAACGGTTTAATATCAAATTTATGAGTTGGGTATACAGAAACTCCTTTGAATTAGAATTCTTCACGAAATTATATCACTATCAAATTGCCATTGATAAATGTATTATTTTCACTTTAAAATTGAAAATGTTCAGTTTGATTAATATAATTTAAGTCTCTTGAAATGTCAAAGTTTATTATCGTCACATATACAGAAATCTTATTTGTTGTTAAAATCTATAACTATAAATGTATACGTTTACAACTTTGACGTAAACATTTTTTTGAAGCTCGTAAAATAACCAAAAAGTATAAAATGATATCATTTTTAACACTGGATGTTTATCAATTTAAACAATACGTTTAAATGTAAGTTTTTAAAACATACTTTTTCCTTTTCAAGTTTTCTTAACCACTACATTTGATCATTACTTTTAAAACAATAAAGAAAATCTTATTTTGTGTCGTAATGCTGACATTTCGTTATTTTCATAATAATTAAAAACATTTTAATTAAATAACAAGTCTTCCCTCTTGTTGTATATTAAACTAAAATGTCCACAAAACAAAGAAATGTTTAAATTCTTTTCTCACCCCAATATAGTCATCGGCCCAAGATCGTCTCTCTATCTGGAGGTCACGCCTCAAGGAGCGTCTACCATGGCTACCTCCACAACCGATGAGGAGAAGGAAGTTGAATCGTTGATGACTACCCTGTGTGACGCAGCCAAAATCGGGTCCATGGAAGGCGTCCCGGTCACCTTTTTCCAACTGGTTCGGGCGATGCGCAAGATGGATCTGGTAAAACTTACCGAGATTCACGACAAATTCATGAATAAAGAGAGCTGTGCCGAAGCCAGCGAAAAATTCTCGTAAGCGACACTCCGTGCGGCTGTTTTCCGTTTATACACTGTGCAAAAGTTGTCCGCATATTTTAAGATGTCAATATTGCAATCATTGGTATTAAAGAACACAAAATCATCGAATGCTAAATAATATTAGATATAATGAAATCTTATTAAATTTAAATTTGATATTTTCTGTGAGCATTAATAAAACTGGAGTAACAATAAAAATTATTTTATTTTATTTTATATCAGAAAGGTAAACAGACAAAAAACTTAATTTACCTTTAAAATATGACGAAAGAAAGAATAAATATGGAACAATTTAATACAGAAACCTTGTTAAGAAATAAAAGAATTGTATACTATGGTATCATCTGATGGTTACATTAATATTATTTATAATTAATACAAGTATTATATTTTTTCAATTTTCTAAAATTTCCGAGCCATTGTCACTGATGATTTTTGGTCCACGCCTCTTAATAAACATTTTTTAAATATTTTTATGTTACAATTCATTGTTCTGCCATTAAATTATATTACAAATTTTCTTTGTTCATGAATTTTAATTCCATACAAACAAATCATTTAGTAAAATGTTTGCAGTGCATTCGTACTTTTTTTACACAACAATGTTATAATAATAAAGCATATAAATGTTTTTACACTTAAATAAATTATTTAACGCTCAATATTTTACATGAAACTCGCAACATTTTCTTAGCCACTTTTTTCTCTTAAAAATGTTAAATAATATATACTGCAACATTTAACTCGGCCTCTCAGACAATTCTTCCATGACGCCTTGCCAGCTGTATACACCGAGGACTCCGTCAAGTTCATGGTCGCCGAGATGAAGGAAGGAGGACCCCATGTGAAGGCAAAATCCAGGTTGTGGACAACTAAACTTGCTCTCATTCGTGAGCCAACCGCAAACATGATTGGATCTGTTGGGGTACGTGTTGGTAAATGAGTTCCACACATTATACATACAATATATAGATAATTTCAAGGATAATTTTAAAAGAAATATAGATATAAGCATTATGGTAAGGAAAATATACATGCACTTTTATTCCTTGCAACTTAATATAGTAATAATTACATTTTTATTATAAGAAATCTATTATTAAAACTAATTGTTAACAAATTGGATTATTTATATTAATGCTAAAAATTAAATATTGGATACGCCTTTGTATCATATTCAGCATAATTCATAATCGTGTTATAATATTTGTGTAGGAGTCAAGTTTTGAATAGTTTTATTAAGTGAGTAATACATATTAAACTTAATAATTCCATTTACGTAACATTTTTGCATACATTTTATTTATTAATAATATGAATTACACAGTACCAATATGATATAGCATCCATAAATCTATATTGTTTGATAACGTATATAATTATTTAAATGCGACAAAAAGTTAACATATTTTTGTTCAAAAAGATAACTTAATTTTAAAACTGTTGTAAATTCGTTTGTTGAAAGTGGTCAACAAAATTGTTAATTTTGTCTAATTTTAAAAAACAGCATCCATTTCATTTTCGCGCGCATTGTTATTATTTATATTAATGAGTTACATTTTATGCCAATTATTTGTTTATAAATTATTCAATTTCCAAAATGAAACTGTCAGTAAAAAATATTATTTAACAAATTATTAATTACATATTATATATTATAGTTAATATATTAATATTATTAAATATTACATTTTATTAAAATGGAATATTATATTAAATATTAAGATTTGTTATTAAAATATGTAATTAATATTTATTGTTCTAATTTTATAAGATTTCTATAAAAATGAATATGAAGAAAACTTTTATTAGAAAAATTGTTTAAACAATATTTACAGGAACTTCTTAAAGAAGAGGAATCACAGTCAGGCATGCCCCTCATTGTATCAACCATGGTCGCCAAGTACTGCCAGAACAACGCCAACTGTAGCCAAGTGGCAGAAATCAACACTGTCTCCAAAACCCTCATCGACACCTTAAGTTGTGAAGTCACTACCGATGAAGATATTGAAAAGGTGATTATTGCGACACTTAGAGATTTAGATATTTAGTTAGATCAGATAGGCCTATAAAACAGTGTTTAAGTAAGCAGGTTAAATAATGTAAATATTAAATTCAAAAAGAATTAATATAGAACATATATTCAAAAGTCAATATTAAAATAAATTAAAATACAAGGATGTTAAAATTATTTAATACTTAATTGTTTACACTATTACACTTGTTTCCTTATAATTTTAAAATAATTGCTTAAGTTTTTTCTTACTTTTTAAAATTTTTCAAGTAAACATTTTTACATATAATTCTTTAGTGAACATATAATTCCCGAGCTGTATGATTAATTGTATGGCGTATATCATAGTATTATAACATAGTGTAATTTCTTTTTTGTAAGTATTTATTTAAAAGTATATTTAAAACTTCGTTTATTTTGACTTTATAGTTATGTTTCTCTTACTATTAAAAGTAATAATGTTATAGATAATTAATATATCAATTTTGCATCGTAAATATATGAAATGACCTAATGAACTTCGTTATACAGGGTGTCCGAAAAAAAACGCAAGTGACTCTAAAAAAAGGAATTTATTAATGAAATGTTAGGTATGAAGTATTTAAAATTACGCTTGTCTCTGTCAAAATATTTTTACTGCAATCCACATAACTGCACTTCGATGTCTGTGTATCGATTTACCAAGTAAG
>JAUZND010042155.1:0-20803 GCA_034780555.1 Coelogynopora nodosa | reverse complement strand
CAATGTTTTTACATTATAAGTTACTGCATATTCATAACCAGTAATAACTATGAACACGCCTATTTATATAAAATTATTAATTTCGTCGCGCGGCGTCGCAAAAAAAGTTGAAATATGTCAATTTCAATTTTGCCGCGTCGCGTCTCGTCGCGTCGCGCTTGGTGGGCGCTAGTTAATTGAAAAGTATTTATTTCAACTTTTTGCGGAGTGTCGCGTCGCGTCGCGTCGCGCTTGGTGGGCACATTTAGACTTATTTAACACATTGACCCATTAGCATTTGACTTAATATGCAGTGAAATATTTATGTCTTTTTTAGTTTTTTTGTGGTGTGGTTTTCCACCAAAATTAAAACGATGTCGGCTGCCCTAATAAACGCTTTGGTTAGCTGATAGTGATATATAATAAATTAACACAAAGTATGCACGTATGCAAATGAATCATGCTAAATGCGTCACTGTTTTTGTAACAGAACAACGTTGAAAAGTTTACAAATGGCAATGTTACGCCCCCCGCTACGATTAAATTTATATTTCTGTAAGAACCACCAAACGTATGCCACACTCTCTTCCCGATCCCTCCCTCCTCCAGCCGTCACAGTTCACCGCAACCCACCTATCCGTCCTACTGGCTCGTCAAAAGCAGCACCACCAACCGTTCACCCCGGTGCCGCCGCCTTCCCTCCTACCCCCACCCCCGGGTCACCACTCCTCCTCTGCCACGGGAGGCACCTCCTCCTCCACGGCCAACAGCAGTGTCACCAGCAGCGGTCAACACCAGCACTATCCCCAGCACCAGCACCAGCATGGAGGCAGCAGCGGCGCTGGTAGTGGCAGTGGCGGGAGTGGGAGTAGTTATAGCAACAAGGTCAAGGTCACCACGCCGGCATCACGCTGCTGGCCGATGCAGGCTGCGGCAGCCAATCAGAAGTCGAGATCGCAGAGTGATGCGGCGATTGGTGGAGGTGTGAACTCAATTTGTTGTCTGTATTGTCATGGTATTCGTTTGCTTACCCGATTTAATGTCAGGGTCATTTATGTTTTATAAAAAAGAGAGCGTTGTTACTCTAAATTCCACAATTTTTCTCTTATCGTGACGTAGAATGAATGATGTTATTTTCGCCTATAATCATAACGTTTCCAAATGAACACTGTCTAGCACCACTTCATGGTTGAATGCGTCCACTTTGTAAATAATATCCTGATAGCTTGAGCAGAATTTATACAGTATCTGTTATATTATGATATTGTTAATATAGAAAGTCATTTTTAGTAGATTTTTGGGTGATAATTATATGCGTTGTTAACAGCTGTGGTTTACCAATAGCCATTTATCTGCCTGTATCTGGTTGAATAATGAAAGACAACGTTTCATTTCAATTATTATCAATACTATCACAAAACAAATTAAAATATCAACATTTTATTGTAATCATATGAAGATGATTTATTAGAAAATTACAAAACCGTATTCTAAAATGGCAAGACAAAAACAGTGTTACCATCGAATCACAAAATATACATTTTCTAATCCAAAAATAGCCTATTCTCTAAAAAACAAATCTGGAGAGATAAAATGTTAAGCCTACGAAATCCAATGCTACAATTCAATACAATTCAAATACAATCCAATCCAATGCGAAATGCAACGCTACACTCAAAACATAGTACGAAACAGTTAACTCAGCAAGATCGAATGCAATTTACGTATCAGTATCTGGCGGCAATCATTTCACATTTTCATCCTCTCCTCTCCCCTCCTCTATCCAACCATCAGCTGGTGGCCCGACAAACCGGCTGAGTTTCACCTCAACATCCGCTTCGCCTCAACAGCCCCCCTCCTCCTCCTCCCTAATCGCCATGGTTACTGCAGCAGCCGCCGCCGGCGTGACCAGCTCCCTCACTTCCGGCGGCACCGGCTCGTCCACTGGCAGCAGTATCGGCACGGGATTGGGGGCCGCTGTGGGCCCGCCATCGGCACTGCCCGCCGCAACCAGCAGCCAGCGACAGCATCGGGGCGCTAGTAACCATGGAAACACGAGTATGTCACTGCTGGAGCTGCTAAAGCGGCCGCTGCTCAGCGCCAGTTCGGTGTCCAAGGATGAGAAGGTGAGAGTGGGAGTTGAGCAGTGGTTCTACAGTGCTGCTTGATTTAAATATTGTTCGGTTTTTGAAACTATAGACAATGCCTATTGCACGAAGTTGTTAGTGACCACCAAAAGTTCCGTTCTTCAAAACCCAAGTGTGCTGTATTGGGGAGGACTGAACATTTGAATTTGTGTGAATTGCGGTGCTGAAACTGATTTTATACTCTGTGGGAGATGGTGTGGGGGTGTTGAGGTTTTCTGTAAAAACTGTGAGTTAATTTTATTTACTGCTTGTGTTTTGTGTTCAATGCATTTTAGCAAGTATAAACTGTTCTACATACAAATGCAAATTTCGTACAGCATGGCCATTAACGCATTAATAGTAAAAATCATATTTATATTATTTACAATTATCTATATATTATTATTAAATTATAGGATTAAATATGGCTTCTAAATGTAACAATTATAATCAGTACGATATAAGTGAGAACTTCATCGACAAATCTTTAACGTATTATTTGTTATTATATTATTATAATGTTTTTTTTTATTTGGCTAAATGTTTGTCTTTTTTAGTCACTTTCTTTGTTAAAATACGTTATATTTGAAATTAGTATTCACACAATTATAAGTAATAAAGTTAGCAACAGCTATCACTCTTGCGTGCACGAATAAATACTTCTGATACCGATAGTTTAATTAATTGTGAATTGTAGATATCGAATTAAACACTTTAATCATACTCGCATTATTTAGGAAGACTTTTTAAAATTTAAATCATAACGATTGAGAATTTCAGCCATACACCAGTAGCCTGATATTATTATAATATGTATCACCACTACGGTAGGTTAAATGACTTAACGTAACCCTAAAAGTAACCAGAACGGGAGGGCGTGGGAGGGGGGAGGGGTGTTTAACTGAACCCACTAGTGTTTGAACGTCATCAATAATAAAACATAGAATGAAAAAAGTAATGTTCAAAGTTTAATCATATTTCCTTCTCTAACTAATGCTTTTCATTTGTATCGCAAATAGACAGCCAATCAAGAAACTGATAAGGTAACAAAATATTATGATAGAATTAGAATCACCGTGAAAAAACGACACTATACAGAGAACATTTCACTGTAATATTCTAAAATAAATTCAGATTGGTCAATTTGTGACACTCCAAACGAAACGCTGATTGAATCTATAGAAAGACTCAAATTCTACGCCCTATATCAAGTTCCCCCTCCCCCCTTTAGCGCATGGAACTGGAACTGGCCCTGTCGGAGCCCGGGCTATTGGCCTCGCAATATCAGGGCATCCCGATGCGCTCCCCCACGGCCACCTGCTATGTCGCCTCGAGTCCCGAGAACCGGGCGAGGAATCGGTCCGATCTGGTCCTGCCCTACGACCAGGCCAGGGTGAAACTGGAGCCCACCGTGGAGAATGCTTCCGGCTATATCAACGCATCCCACGTCAAGGTAACTAGTAGATGTGACCACATTCTGTTCCATTACTCGCGGTACCCAACACAGAACACATTTTAAAAATATGAAAAAATTGAAAGGACCAGAAAAGATCAAGTCGACTGTCAAATAGGAAACTAAATTTTATAAACAATTTATCAAGATAGTTTAAAAAGGGTGAACAAAACTTTCATGGTTAAACTCCAGAAAGGTCAAACAAAATGAAATGTGTTATCATCGAATCACAAATATCATTTAAAAAAATTTCAAACAGTCCTGGAGTGATAAGATTGGCAAGTAGTGGCAATCGCATTTCCATTTTTCGATTTACCCGTTTAAATATTTCTGCTGTTTTTAAACAAGTGGTTTGTTTTTAAATTTGTCTTTATATTATAGGTATGTCAAAGTAACTTCTAAGAGGCTACGTATGGTACGCTTTCAACACTTACTAAGATTCCCAGAAATTAAAAACTATTTGTCTGTTATTATTTTTAATTTCTGCTGCAGAATCCACACCTCCTATACTACTTGTGGGTGCTATTTATAAAATGTCAAAGAACACTACATTCATCAAAGTGTAATGTGATGGATGCACTTTTAAATAAGTATTTGTCATTAATGCTTACATCTATCCTTTATAAATCTACATAATTTATTGCTGGATCAATGTGTAAACTTTTGTTGCGAAATCCATGAAATTGAAAAACACCTACCTATTAATAAAACACTATTATTTAAACGTATTTTTTGCAATAGAACTAGTGGTAGCTTTACAGAAACTGATCACCCAATTAACTTAGTGCGATATTACGCAAAAGAAGCGCGCGTTATATTATTCAATTTGTCAAACTTTGATTGAAATGCACAGATTTAAAAAAAAAAATTAAAAACATTAATTTAACCATATAATTTCTGTACATTATCCTGTTTATTTATATTAAACAGTCACTTCATGGTAAGTAGACCAACGGTATAATCTCAATGTCTTCTTATGTGTTTCAGGTACATACTTTTTATTATCTATATATTATAGGCTACAACATATAGTACAAGCAACCGCAGGTTTTTACGGCTTCGTAGTTTAATATTATATTGTCCAGTTTTTTTGATGTTTGCTGTCTGTCATGCCTTTAATAAATAAGTTTATTTAGTCAAATTGATACAGTCTTGGAATTATGTTTCATTACATCCTTATAAACCTATGTTTATATGTTAAACCTATGTTAATAACACTAAGTTAAAAATATTATTTTCCATATTATATATTTTACTAATCTACAAGTTTTCATGACCAAAGAAATTGACGCGACCTGTCTTTTAAATTCTTCCTTTCATCCACTGTATCTCTTTAGTTGCTAACAAAATGTTCGGAACACTTCCAAACGTCAATAAAATGCACCCCATAACCCGCCCCCCCCTCCCTCTGGTAAAGGTGGACCTCGAGCGGGGTGGCCACCGACTGCAGCTCTGGCTGATCACCACTCAGATCCCGCTGCCCACAACGGTGGCTGACTTCTGGTCGATGGTGTGGCAGTGCCAGGTGGGCGTGATGGCCCTATTGGCCGGGGAGGAGAGGGGAGCAGTGCCGCTCTACATCCCCTGTGAGGACGTGCCGGTGCTGCATCTCAGAGATGTGAGTCAACCTGCCTTCATGCCATTGTTGACTTTGAATATATCACTTGACAGAACACAAAGCGCTGTAAAACTGCAATTTCGGTTTTGGTCAACAAAGGCTATAGAAGGGAATTAAGAAGGAGGTGGAGGCAGACATTTAAGCTTTATAAAATTTTAACCTTTATATCTCGGGAACTGTTACATGTATAAACACCTAATTTGGCCTACTGGTAGAATTTCGATAGAGTTATAAAGTAAATTAAGAATTATTTTACATTTATAAAGGGTTTTTAAATCGTGATTGAAAGAAAATCTTCCCGTTTTACCTATTTGAAATGATATGTAGATATAAAAAAGAAAATGTTGAGCACAATGCTGTAAAATATGTTGTAAAAATTGTTACAGCATCGTGCTAAACATTTTCTTTTTTATAATTATAATGCTGTCGAAGGCCACTATATCCTAGATATGTAGGTAGATAAGTAATTTTCACTCACTTTATCCAGATGCTGAAAATGTCAGCTATTAAAAATCGTATTGCTTGAAAAATATAGTTTTATGATGTTTCCTATGATACGCTTTTACTATATTAATAAGTGAAAAAAAATTCAATTGAAACGTTCTTTCTCTTTTTTCTTTCTCTTCGCTTACTGCATTCTAATTGGATTAGCGTCATACAGCGTGTAATAGTGTAATTTCACTTTTCACTAACGCCTAACATACACAGTCTGTGCCTCGTCTAGTTATTGTACCGGGATGCTTTATTTTTTAACTATCAATAGTTTCAATCATTTTTAAAGATAATTTGTTCTAAACATATTTTATTCTTAATAGCTCATAATAAAATAATTTTTATTACTCCAATCGAAATTCCACAATAAAATTCTTTCCTTGTAATAACGTTTTTTTATCAAAACTCTTGTCTTTTTAGTGTAGGAGTTAAGTAAGAGAAAGTAGAAGATAATAAGCCAGTAGCCACAATGTCCTTACTACTTTAACTGAATATAATTCAAACGAGGTCAAGCCTCTCCTCTTCTCGCCTCACTCCCAACGTGCAGATGACAGTCCGATTCCAGTGGAAGAAACCGTGTGGGCGCTACATCCAGACCTGCGTGGAGATCGAGCACAAGACCCGCGGCCGGTGTCGTCCGGTGTACCACTTCCGCTACACCGACTGGACAGAGAACCACGTGCCCGCCAGTGTTGCTGATTTCACCGGTGAGTGGGCTACGCGTACGTAGTCTTTGGTTTATAATGTCGGACAAGTTTCGATGTTTGACGACTCAGCGTTGCATGTCCTTTCTTGATTGGTAAGACGTCATTTTACCGGTTGATATTGATTGGTGTAAGTTTTCTATTGGCTTCAATCAATAATTGGTGATTTAAAATTATTTTATGGTCATTGTTGGACTTTAAAATGGTATTATCTATTTCCGATTTGTTATCAATATGTATAATGAAATTGAACTAGAAATATATATGTTACTAATTATTGGTTTATTTTGATATCCTTTTTACTAGTGACATTTAGGAATAGTTAATAGTCAATATAATAATTGATTCCTTCCTAATTTATTGATTTTAATTGTGCATAATCTTTGTTCAAATGCTGAGTTTAGCAGGCCAATAAAATATGTGATCTTCAAAAAATATCACGAATTTTAGAAAAAATCATAATATTTCATAAAATATTAAATTCAACAAACCTACTCCACAGTTTCATACAGAAGACTAGTGTAATGAATAAACCTGACTATCTAAAGCTCATATCAGAATTGTCAAAATTAATAAAAATTATCAAGAAGGATAATCATAAATTAAACGCAGAAAATAGTTATAATAAAAAATCTGGTTTTTCTGAACTTAAACTGCGCTGTTTTGCGCAATTTTCACATTAAGGTATATTCAACAGCTGTGTCATCATTACTGTTAAATTTTCTTTTTGATCCAAACATTCTGATGTAGGCCTACAGGTAATTCATTAAGAAAAACAACACGGTTACTTTAATACTGACCAGTATTTCTCGACTCTCATTGAAAAAAATAGTCCATAATGAAAAAACATATTTCAAAATTTAAGTCATTTGAGTGAGAAGAGATTTTGTTCATAATTAATGTATCATAAATTCACCGAAACGATGCTTTATCGCACAAAGAACAGTTTTTTGCATTAATCGACTTAAAAAAATTTATTTATAAAATATATATTAAATAGTTCAATATTTAATAGGCTACCTTAAACTTTCATAATAGCGGACGGTAATATCTGACTTAGTTTATGAAAGAGAAATAAAATAAAAGTTATTCTTGTTTGTGCGTAATATGACATATTTCTAAACTAATACATTATACAATATAAAACACCTTTCATAAATTAAATAATTTTTTTAATGATATTACTCAATGTTATAATATTAATGTTTCAACATTCAGTGTGTTACTATTGGCAGAAGTAAATGTAATAATGACATATTGTAATAATTATTCATATTAAATACAAGTACTCAAACCACTCGTATATATTGCCGCAATTTACAAGGGGATTCCCAACCCGCTTTCCTACAAGTGTTCTTTATGAAACGGAACACTGTTTGTAAACGGCTTGTGGACTTGGTAAAAGCACTTGTGGAATACACTTGTGAACTTGTGTTTTATGAAACGAAAATACTTGTGAATCGTGGATTTGTAGACTTGAGCGTGATTGATCCTTATTTATTATTTATTTATTTTTCTGAAAGTCTGAAAGAATATTTATTCAATCATGGCTGACTTTGCTGATCAAACTATACCAAATATCTTCAAAAGTCGGGTGTTCAAAAGCGACGGCCCTTCTCAACATTGTCCCTAACACCTCCCCCCACCCCCCCCCCTCCCCTACCGGCAGAGTACATAGACGACCTGACCGCCCTCAATCGCCACCTCACCACCCAGGAGCACGCTCCAGGCGGCGGCGGTGGATCCGCACTGGTGGCAACCGGCGGCTCCTCCCAGCCCGACCATCACCAGAGACAGAGGCAGCACCACCAGCAGGGCGGCACGGCGGTGGTGGCGGCGGCACAGGGACGACCCCTCCTGCTCCACTGTGACACGGTGGCGGGGGGGTCCGGGCTGTCGGCCCTCTACCTCGTCATGAGGTCCGTGCTGGAGCACAATCTGGCCCACAGGTAGAGGTGACGTGCCGTGTCTTCCCCCTTCCCCCCCTCCATGTCAGGTTGAAACGGCGGAGGTGTCATATGGCCCTTCCATCCTTAAATGTTCCCTAATTTGACACTTCCAACTATTTTAATATTTTATTAATCGTATATAAAATTATTAGGCTTCCAAGATGATTTTTGTTATGTGACTTCTCGTTTGAAACTGTAGCTATGAGTACGTGTACATGAAGCTGATAATAGTGCACCCTACTTATCCTGTGTTTAAATGTTCTGCTCTGGACTTCAATAATGTTCTAAAAATTCATTACATTAAAAGCGCGGGAAGCAGGCATCGATGAGGAAATTTAATACCGATCAAATTATACACTGTTGCCACCAAGTCAGGAATTTGTCAATAATTCTAGTTGAAATGTTGGCCAATATAACTTTAAAGATACGCGCTTTCATAGAAAAACAGGTGTTGCCGAGAAAAGATATGCTTGTGAAAAACATATTACGTTTTAGACTAAATTATAATATGGAACACAATTATCCTAGCTGCGCGCAATATCCAGATTGCCTCCCGATTATATAATAGACAGTGAAGACAAGGAATTGTTGGTCAGAAATATTAATCTTGGCCACCTCAGAAGCTGAATGTCATTTGTAAACGAATGATTCCGCTTTTTAACGGTAGTTTTAAGTTGCTTGTAACTTAAGTTGTAAATAACAGTTTGATCATTATTGATTATTTCTTTTTCTAAGCCAGTAAATGATTTTTTGAAATAATGTATTGTATGTAAACATCGGAATTAGTTTTGTCGTTATCCCGTTTGATATTATGTTTTAATTGTATACATATATATATATATATGTTCTGTAAATTATTGGGCAAAATGGCAAAACATAATGTTCTGTCAATATATAGGATTAATTGCTACAGTGACCAATATTTTTAGTAAATATCGTGATAGAAAAGTGGGGAAAACCTGATGAACTGGAGAAACTGTCGCAAATGTTTTATGAAAAAAATAAACAGACAAACATGATTATTATCTTTATTTGAACCATATCACATTAAATTGAATAATATTTGAATGATATTAGTGATTAATTAATATTTATTTCTATTGAATTGAATTTAAATTGATTTAAATCATAATTTCCCAAATTCTTTTAAATACTTAAACTTTTTTGTTTGCTTAGTTGAATAATTACTAGTTCAAACTGCGCAGCCTTTAACCCTTGGTCCGTGGACAAATTTTGTAGAGTTTGCTCCGTGGCGGGTAGTATCTTACCCCTCCCCCTCTTGAAAAACAAACGTCCTATTATCCGATTAAGCCGAAATTTGGTGTACAGATACCTTCCAAAGACTTGTCGAGCTATTTTTATTTTTAAAAGTGTAATCATTTAATATAATTTTTATGACCTAATTAGCATTGCGTCCTAAACTCCAGTTTAGTAAAACTATTGGAAAATAACCATATATGTTGTAGCTTTTGATCAATGCAGCCAATTGACTTGATTATTTTTGCATCTTATTCCAGATCACGAGTTCTATAATAGTTTGGTATATTTTATTATACTACTTTTTAAACAAGCTATAAGTAGTATAAATGTTATTTGAGTATTATTTTAAATTGATGGATATTTTAATAAATAATCTTATTATTTAAATTAAATGTATATCTTTTACGATAAACTTATATTTTCTATTTATGTAGCAAGTTTTAGTTACTAATATCATCGGCAAGTATGAAAACCCAGGGGGTAGAAAAGAGTTCAATAATAACATCATTTTCTCTGGTATATTAAAATATTTGAAATTATATTTGTTATATTATTTAGTTAGATAAAAGTATTTTAGCCTCTGAGTAAAAAAATCAGTGTCATACATTACACAGTTCAATCAAAAAAATTTATGGTTTTGACTATGGTATTGACTACTAAAAATTAAATGTGTAAATCTATTTTTTAAATTTCATCAATTTTCTGTAATCAATATTTAAAAAGAAAAAAATATTTATCATTAGTATGCTATTGTTTTAATATTAGTCGTTTTTTGTAATATATCATAATATGGCCTAATTTTGCAGATAATTACTATTTTTTAATCATCAAGTAATTATTATGCGTTATAAACTGGGTATTCACCGCAAGGAACACAAAAATGACAACTTTCATTGTTATTAAGGATTTTATAGCTTAAAATATAATTTTTTCTTTTATTAATTTTGAATGATTTGTTGCAAAATGTAACGCGCGAGTGGTCGTTCTAATTTTTTTATCTTTATATATATATATATTATTAGTATATAAGCATTGGAACTGATGAAAATAAAAGCGGAGCCTTGTGCAAAGCTTTAATTGTTTATGCACAATTTTGAATTAGTGTGGTTCCAGGAGAAGAGCGCGCTATTTATATAGTATTGTACTGATTCCCCTACAGCAACCTACGCGTGAGTGATGTACTGAGCTCCCTGCGAACCAGTTCGTGCCAGGGCCTAGTGCAGAACGTGGACCAGTACGTCTTTGTTCACGCCGCTCTGTTGCACTACCTCCAGAGGACGCGGCTCATCTGAGGGGGATCTTGTGGCGGCAGTGGCAATCGTCCTGGCATTTGTGTGGCTTTTGTGTGGCATTTGTGTGGCATTGGTCGCACATTTTTGTAGCATTTGTCTTTTAGTTGTCGGGCATTTCTCTTACTATTCTCGGAAGTGTCGGGCAGCTTGTGAGAATCTGTCTGGCACTTGTGTGACAACTGCATAGAATCATTTTGTCAGTTTGTTTCTGGCATTAAACTGGTACTTGCAAGGCTCCTACAGAATCTAGAAAATTGTATATTTTTCTCAAAAAATCCCCAAAAAAGACTATAGAAAACTATTTAGAAAAAGTTAGTCACGATTTTTAAATGTGTAATTATATAATTTGATTAAATTGTTCGTTTCAGTATGTTCCATATATCTTCCCCTCTAGTTTTAATAAAATCTACAACCTTTGGTTATATAATTTCATATGTTTTCAAATATTATATAAACAGTTATTATCTTAGGTTCCCCCCTCCCATTATTTTGTACAGAAATATTATTAGTTTCAAAATTATGTATTTCAAAACTGATATATTAATCAAGTCGCAACCACGGCGTCATAGATGTTTGCTTTTCTAATCATGTATTTACTAAAATAAACCATAGATAACCCTTCAATTGACATTTGTTTCTGGACGTGGGAGAAGGCCTGCTAAATGTATATAAGATAGTTATATAATTGTTGTTTTAATGGCAGTATCGAAAAGACATTCGATACTGTTCTAGCCTCGTTGTTTCATTACTTTATTAACGTAAATAAAAATAGATTGTTCATTACGGATATCACCGTCGTTACGGAGTAAATGCATTTATTTTAATTCTGGGTAGTGTTATCCATGTTTGCATAAATACCGTTATTTGTCAGTGTAGCGTGTAAATTATTGTAATATATTTCAAAAGGAATTTCTTCAAAGTTTTAGAAAACAGTTATAATCTATGTAATTTGGAAAAAGTTTCAATTTTGACAGTTACAAATAAAAATGTACATAGCAGCATGCTAGCATAGGTAGACCTGTTACCCTGTATTTTATCTATCCCTGCAGATTGAATGCAGAATATTCACATTGTGCTGTTTACTTGACCTCATCGGATCACTTATATCTCTTGTATTGGTCACATCATATTGTATCTATTTATTCACCACCAGGTCCTGTTTGGTTAACTTTTATTAATATCGCCATTACATATTGACTTCTTAGAGTCTTTCATGTTTGCCGCCTATGCATCTCATTTCCTTTCACAGATCAGGTGCTGATGATTGTAAAATCAATAATAATAATTATGTTATTGGTTGTAAAATCCATAATAATATATTATTGGCTGTAAAATCTATAATAATATGTTATTGGTTCTAAAATCAATAATAATATGTTATTGGTTGTAAAATCCATAATATTATGTTATTGGCTGTAAAATCTATAATAATATGTTATTGGTTCTAAAATCAATAATAATATATTATTTTAGAACCAATAATAATATGTTATTGGTTGAAAAATCCATTATAATATGTTATTGGTTGTAAAATCAATAATAATATGTTATTGGTTGTCATAGTTATATTAACAAGATGTAAACATTTATATTATACTACAATACATCGTCCGCCTCTAACACAGCTTCCTAGTTAAGTGGAAAGAGTGTTGTCTCTACAACTAGTAACTAACCAATTAAATAGGCATCCAATTTTCAGATAATAATTTGTCGTTTGTGCGTAAATTTGTTGGCTTACTTTATAGGCTGGGACATTTCACGGAAGTATGTTGTTGACCACCAAACAATTTAAAAAATTGAGCAGTGTTGATTTATGATTTTTTAATTGTAATTATATTTTTTTATTATCATTTATTATAAATAAATATTATGCTTGTAGGTATTTGGTTGATATGTGTGCTGTTTTGTCAAATTTCATTAAAAACTCTTAAAATCAGTGTTAAGGGTTGTACAAAAAAAATGTCATTTCAGTAAGAATCTTAAATATTTTAAACATGAGTAGTGCCTTTTTTAGATTTATTAGAAAATTTTGTTTGTTTTTTAAATTAAATTGATAAAATCAAAACGTTTTACGGTTGACCGGCGTTGTCATTTTCATGCACGAGTCTAAAATTGTGCATTATTTGATTAAAAAAGAAGGATGGTTTTCGAAACATGTAAATATGCATTGCAATATATATTATATACGTCATTTGTGATTATCAGTCATCGTGATTATTTTAATATTGTACAATTGTAATACATTAGTATGGAATGAATGAAAGCGTTGATACGGTTCAGAGTCAGTTCGATCAGTTGGAATTTTCAGAATTTAAAATCGTCAAAAAATATTTGTCACATTGTAAATCTTTTTCAGAACTTGGCTTGTTTGAGGCGGACATACATCCCCCCCCCCCTCTTTCCTTTTTGAGAGATTATTATTGTAATGTCCATTACACATATCATACAGTTATCCCTTCAATTATCCCCTGCTTTGTTACGTCAACATGTAGAAACTTTAATATCGGTCGTTCATATTGCTATAAACCAAATATGCTATGTCCGTTTTTAGACTCAGTCAGTCTGTATTATATTTTTGGCTTCAATAATTGAAGATTTAACCATGTAACAGGGGTGTACAGGGTGTCTGGCTTTTTACTTTTACTATTACAACACCAGTAGAGCAACCATTTTGGAGCATATACCGGGAATCGGCCATCTGAATATTTTGAAAAAGTTGTATCGATTTATTTTTTCGGTTTGCACTTTCAGAGATGGAAGCTGGTGTAAAAAATTACCTTTGAACGAATTGGCGTCTTTTTTATTGTGATTGCTCTATTTTATGAGCGAATTGTTTTAGTGTTTTAAAGTAATTATTGTAATCGGGAATTGAGTATCAGACAAACAGAGAATTTGAGCAAAATGAAAAGCTGCTTGTTAACACCCATTATAAAGTATTAAATAAGGATTACTATTATTATGTTCTATAGTAGCGGGTCTGTTTTGTAATAGCCTATTAGTATTTATATCATGCTGGTGCTATACAATTGTTCTGCCTCTGAATTGTACCAATTTTTGCAGTGTTTTCTTCAATTATATTTGAGTGAAAGTGACTTTAGCGATAAAGTTATCGTTAGCGACAATATTGTCCATGATTTTGTCCGTTGTTATAAAACAAATATTTATTTTAAATTTATCTACTTTTTTATTGTCTTGCTTATTTATTGATTTAGAGGATGTGCTAAAATTATGAAACTGATTGATGATAATGATTTTAAAACACGCGAGAATTATTTAGTTACTGTTAACTTTTTCGGATAGCTAAGTCGATCATAAAATTGTAGATATTTTGAGCTTTTACATTTTACATTTTGATCATTTACAAAGTTCCTGTTTTTTAAGTCGAAAATTAAATCGTTTCTTTTATACATTCAAATTCTTCCCTCACAGTAATATTGTAATATTTAATTTGTCTTTCAAATTAATGGTTTCTGATTTTTAGTTTTTTTCAATTTTAGTATTTGGCAGTAACATATCTAAATTTCGTTTAATTGCTCGGGGATCATTATTTATTTATTTATTTATTATTTGTAAAAAGTAGACTTTATCGAAATAAATTAATATTCAGAAATGTTTATTTTTTTATCTACTGCATTGTTGTTAGCACATACCGACCAAGCATATTAGATTGAATAGCATATGACATTTGGAATAGAAATGCTAGATCGTACTATTATCTTGGGAATTTATATATAATTGGATTATACCACTGGCTAATAGACTTCCTTAATTAGTGATTTATGCTGTTCAGATAAATAGCACACCAGACAAATAATTAATTTTTGGTTAGTGAAAATACAGACCGATCAAGATGTATCTTCAAAGTTTATTATATCGACAAGAATAATTGGTTGAAATCGTCAGAATAAAAAATATAATATTTTAAGGGAAACGGGACACAGTGGGACTTTAAACGCCAAATCGTCCAGATGTTATTATTTACCACGCACCGCTATACTATATCAATAAAATATACCAATTTCGACAAGATCGTTTAATTCTACTCTATATTAAGTTAAAAGAATTCAAAATTTTGAAAGTTGGTAATTTCAATATGTTTTTTTAAATTTTATCTATAGTGAAAAATTATTATATTTAAAATAATTAATACCAAATGAAAAATTATATTTATAATAGGCCCTAATTAATAATAAGTTATATTTACAATAATTAATAAAAAAAAATATTTTTTAAATAATTAATAAAAAACATATTTTTAAATAATTACAATCCATATATATATATATATATAACAAACGGCTCTCACTTATGATGGTTCCATCGACACATGCTTTACAAAGATGAAAACAATTGAATCGATCATATCCATATCCAAATAGTTTTAAAATAATACTTTGTGTTTCGCCTTATTTTTTAAGAATGAAATCAATGTAACGATTTGAACTATTTGAAGTTCAAGGAGAAATAATAATTATATTAGGAAAAATGTATCAGAAAAAACCTATATAAGTTATCTAAAGGAATGTAATATAGTCATTTGCACTGAATTGTCATTGTTTCTAAATTATACAATATATTGTAGTTTGGCCGCGATTTAGTCTGCGCCGTAGACTAAGTCTAGTCTACATTATGAATACCAGCATGAAGTGAAAATATGTTTGTTCGAAATTAATTAAAATATCTAATATACGTAATCTTTCAACTGCACAGACTATAGATACATTTTTGATACCACAATAAAATTGACAGTTTTTGTTGCTTCTGTATTTAACCGTCTGTAAGCAAATACGCATGATATAAGAGTCTTCCGAATTTCAATTTTAACTGTATTATAAAGTTTTGTTTGATAGCATGTTGATAACTGAATCTAGTGTCACCCGACACTATCATTAAATTTAGACTCACCTGTCCTTTTCCGGGCCCCCTGAATTCATTTTAGTAAGTTAATTTAATGGATTACTCATGCTTATTGAGGGCAAAACAGCCATTTCCAAATGAATGTTTGCATTGAAGTATTTTGAACTACAATTTTTCGCTTGACTATTTATTAGAGATACAACAATAACCAATTTACCAATAACCAATTAATGTCAAAGCGAAATTAATTACAGTAACTAGCACAATAATTGTATTAATTATTAATCAATCAGCTTACGTATACCATACAATACTACCTATTGTCTAATTAAAATGGATAGGAACTGACTGTCTCATACTGTCACCGTAACATATGTATATTACCATATTTCATTATGTACTGTAGACACATACCTATAGGTACACTCAACACTGTAGTCTGAAAAGTTCCATTCAGCTCTCTAAGCAGCACAATTAGAACCTCCTCTCCTCGTTGATCAACCATTTTCACTCTACAGTCTTCCTCCTCTCCTGATTACGAGATGATTTGCCGTAACCAAGTGAGAATATTGGAAGTCTCATTATAAGAAGAGTATAATGCGCATGCGCACACCCTGATCCTTTCCAAACTTGTTTACTATATACTTTAAGGCTATACTAAGAAGCTAAGTTGCTCAGTATATGCAGCGCAATTGATTTTTTTAAAGTTAATTTGCCAACGGGGTAGTGGATAGTGTGAAGCAAATTTATGTAATAACGTGATCATAATTCAACTTATTTGGAGCAAATTACACTATAGAAGCAGCAAAAGTCAAAACAATAAATTTATTTATTTGCAATAATGAAGGAATGCCTTCCAGACATCAATGGTAAGGCGGGAATTCTTAATGAAGGGAAACTCCGGTTTGAAGACGAGTTGCTGGACAAATGCTCAGATAATCCTTCTAAGGTAGGATTCAGATCATATATATATATATGTATTCTACGTTATGATAAATTTAATAAATGTCTTTTATCGATTGAAATTTTTATTTATTACATTTTATTGATTGACTCCACTAATATATATGGAATTAGAATTGGTTTATGAAAACTACAAAAGCACGTAGAAAATTTACTTAATTCAAAAAAACATGTAAATAATAAATGGTCCCACTATTAAAAACGTATTCCGATTTTATGTTTGTACCATTTTATAATATTTGGAGTGTAACATTGTATTAGACTTTATCATTCTATGTCTACCACAGCAATTGCATCTGATGTGACCTGGTATAATACATGCTTTTTTAATTACATAAACGCTTTTAAATATTCTAAAGATAAATCCATCTAAAAATAGTGCCAAAACTTGACATAGAATTATCGAATATTATGTGAAAATAAATTATCTATTTAAGTAGTCTTCATTTAATTAATGGCGACTTTTTATTTTAACACTAATTTTGAGTGTTGTCCGTCTACTGAATCCAAACTACTGAATTACCAAACCATGGGGTCTTATAGACGGACACATTTTATAATCTTTCATTATTTTAAGGGAATATAAATATTTCAAAGTGTAACTGTATAATATAACAAAGGAATAAGTAATGTACTTCATACTACTTCATACATTAATTTTTAGTTTATACAAGCATAAATAAGTTTTTAAATACTTAAAAACCGACCAACCCTTCTTAAGTGTCCGTCTATTGCATCAGTTATACCCTACTAATGATTTATATATAGTGTCAAATTTTGGAACATTGAAGTTTACCCTGATAAGATATCACGCATACTATAATTCATTTATTGTAAGTTTGTATTGCACACATTTCATATTATAGACTATACGATTGTACAAAAAAAATTAAATCCGGGATGAATATAGAATATAATTTTT
Source organism: Coelogynopora nodosa (assembly GCA_034780555.1). Taxonomy (NCBI): domain Eukaryota; kingdom Metazoa; phylum Platyhelminthes; order Proseriata; family Coelogynoporidae; genus Coelogynopora; species Coelogynopora nodosa. The sequence goes on along the minus strand of JAUZND010042155.1, from coordinate 3,188 downwards.
TTAAATAAATGTTATTGAAAAAATATATATTTAATTAGGTTGGTTGGTATAGTTGTGTTTTGAAATATTCAAAGGTTAACATTTTGTAATGTTTTAACTTACGAAGTGATATTTTACACTAAATTAAATATATTTAGTTTCCAAACTACTTGATATGTCCTAAATAATGCCTCCCCAATGACTGTGAAGGGTTAAACAAATAACCATCCTAACAATATTAATTAATCAATGCAATACATTTTTGAATTTTAGCCAATTAAATTTTTTTGTTGATTTGGTGGGTCCTATTCCATACAAAATCACATTGCTTTAGTCTGCTTTACATTTAGAGTTCAACATAGTTTGTTTTTCTGATTTGCATCAATGTTTACCGTCGATTGTAGATATATTGTATTGTGTCTGCTATAATAGACTACCTGTTACATACAAGAAGCATAATAGGAACATATTTATAATAGGAACATATATTTATAATAGGAACATATATTTATAATAAGAACATATATTTATAATAGGAACATATATTTATAATAGGAACATATATTTATAATAGGAACATATATTTATAATAGGAACATATATTTGTAATAGGACCATATATTTATAATAGGAACATATATATTTATAATAGGAACATATTTATAATAGGAACATATATTTGTAATAGGACCATATATTTATAATAGGAACATATTTATAATAGGAACATATTTATAATAGGAACTTTATTTATTGGGGCAGATAGAATCGATAGACAAGGCAGATGGAAAAATAGATTAAAAATGTTAGCCTAAAATAGTGTAGGTATGTTCAACTTTTTCATTTAATTTTTTCAAAATTATGGAAATAGGAAGGCTCTAAATCTATAGATTCCCCAGATTCGCTAGACTCCTTATAGATAGGTATTATTTTTATTTTCAAAAATTAGGTGGGGGGAATTTAATATCCGATTATTAAAATTGAAGTATTTTGTTAATGATAACTTTATTTTATAATTAAATTATATATTAATAATCACGCTGATCCTACCGAGTTGTATTTATGTTTAAATTCAACAATTTTTAATATTGAATACTTTGTACGATTTCATTAGATTCCAAAAAATATCAGAAACAATATTTGTAATCATTATGTGTGATACTTTCTGTCTTTCAAATCGATTATAAACTTCATATTTTTTGTTTATTTTGTTTATTTGTTTATTTTTATAATATACTTATTTTATGCTATATAATGTATTATTTCTGTGTATAGGTGAACATATCAATACAAGTAATAAATTATGTTAACGATAAGAAGAGAAGACAAACAGGTAATTGTACATTTAATTTATTTTTATCTTTTGGGTTCATTGAATGAAATAATATTAGTAACAACTAATAACTAGTAAAAAATAATAAAACAAAAACGTTTCTAAAAATCTATCTCGGCTTATAGTCCGGAAAGTCATAAAGCCAACGTTATAATCGATCCAAAAGTGGGGGTTGTGGGATTGGGGGCTTATTATAGGTTGTATGTAACTTAAATCCGGAAGAAAATCCGGAGGAAAAATCGGAGAACAAATCCTTAGGAATTTTAAAATATTTTTCAAGGTCATCAATGCAAAAGTATTTAAAATAAACAAAATGGATTTTAAAATAATTTAATTATGTAATTAATAAAAACAAATGTAAGGGATTTTAGAATGTCGATAAAAATTGTCAAAATAAGTACACATTTAAATCAATTCTGAAATATACAAATAAATAATTATTATTTATAAATTAATATAATATATATTATATAATTAATTATAACTACTTTTAAGTAAATATTGCATTCTTTATATTAAAATTGTTTGTTTATCTTTGTTACCTGTTTTAATGACGACCTTAAAAACTGGTTATTTATTCCTCCGGTTTTTTCCTCCAGATTTAAGTCCCAACTCTTATTATAGTCTGTACGGGTTTACAGTCTGGTATATACTTTCAGTAATAACATAGAAAACAATAATATACCTAGCAATTCAAAAGACTAGAAAATAAATTATTTTTTTAAATGCTATATTTCCGTTAACTTGTTTAAACTCACATTTAAATTTAATAGTAATTTAGTTAAATGCTTGTCACAATTTTGACAACTGACAACTTTAAAAAAATACATTTCACTTGAAAATGTAGTTCTGAAAATGTTTTAACAATGTAATATCAAATATTTACTGATTTATTTAAAATCCAGATATGCTTTATACTTATTATTTTAATTTTAAAGTTATTTTATTCCAAATTCCAAAGTAAGAAAACTAAATATGTGTGAGAGCGCATCAAATTGCCGGGATTTAAATGTAGAAAAGAATGTGCAGCCTAACTTAAGTTTATTACATAATTATTAGTTAGTTATTAAGTAATCTATTTAATATTTAGCATACCATATTATACTCTCACATTTAATACACTATCGATTTTAAAATAATTTCTGGCTTTTGCAAACACAATTAGTTAAATTCCGTTTTCACCAACAGATTATTTAGTAATCATGTACGAGCCTCTTTTACTATACCTAAAATACTTTGAGCTTTCTACATCACCAAAAATTAGATATTACATCATATGCGAAACATATGTAATACATCAATGAGAAATTACTATCGCATAATTCTGTTTATATTTAGTTCCATTTCTAGATTTCCATTTGCCATTTTGTCATTTTGTCAATTACTCGAAAAAATTAATGAATTAGCAATTTTCAATTAACTTGTACATAACTGTCTAATATTATGCTTATGATGATGTTATATTATGCTTATACTAGAACTTGCTTATGGTACTATATTTCTAAAAAAGGTTTTTTAATATTGTTTTTCATTATATATATATGTTCACTAGATGTCAATCTGCAAAATGTCACAATGCAATTTTCAGTCTGCAGCATAACATAATTGAACACTGTTAAATTATTTGCTAAATTGAATTATACAACTCATATGCACAGTCACTTAATTGTTCATTAATTTAGATACAATATTTTGTAGACTAAGCAAGCAGTAATAGATTTTAACTGTTGGTAATGTTGTCGTTCCCATTTTAAACTCAACTAAACTGTCCAACTTCATTACCTCCTCTTTCGATTGGTAAGTTAATAATCAATGGTTTAAATGTGATGATGCTCACATTTCTAAAATAAATTTTTATGATATTATGCACAACAGT
>JAUZND010042144.1:0-18795 GCA_034780555.1 Coelogynopora nodosa | reverse complement strand
AAACAATGGTAACTAATGTAACATAGATTTAAACAATGGTAACTAATGTAACATAGATTTAAACAATGGTAACTAATCTAACATAGATTTAAACAATGGTAACTAAATAAATATCTAACATAGATTTAAACAATGGTAACTAAATAAATATCTAACATAGATTTAAACAATGGTAACTAATATAACATAGATTTAAACAATGGTAACTAATGTAACATATATTTAAACAATGGTAACTAATGTAACATAGATTTAAACAATGGTAACTAATGTAACATAAATTTAAACAATGGTAACTAATGTAACAACTAGATGAGCGGGATTTCAAAAATGGTGGATTCATTTTGTTACCTTACACCCTATAGGATTTTACACCAAAAAAATACTGCGTAATAAAAAGAAGCAGTAACCTACATATATTGTTATAAATTCTATGAATAAGCTTTTGCTTCTTGGGTAAGTAGTTGTTTTGTAATATATTTATTTGTATAAGATATATGTATTTACATTTAAAATTTAAAAAAAAAAAAAAAATATGAAATCTATAATTTTACTAATAAAATATATATCTTTTTAGGCCCAAAAACATGGGGAAAAGATATTAAAAATTTCTGTAAATTTGATTTCTTTAATTACCATGTTGTTTTTTATCCGACTTCGAATGCAGTTAATTTGATTTATATAGAAAAAATTGCAAACTGCTTATCTAGTTGGAGTTATTTTATAAATCTATGATACGATCTATAAAATATACATGGCTATAGGTGACAAACTTTAAAAATCTATGCTAACATTGGTGACTAATACAATTTATAGAATGACGTACATCGTGTGACAATAAAACCACTCTAATAAAACACTTTAATTACTCTTAATGGGTGTTTATAAAAAGAATATATATTTTTCATAAAGGGATTTAAAAGTAGACATTTGTCAATATATTTCATAATGATCAGTGACTGATCAGTCAGATATTCCGGAATTGATCACAAGAAAACACATCAAAAGATCCTTAAATCACATTAAATGTTATGCACTGTTTTATAGCATATAGGCAGACATGCATCCTTTATGGATACAGCTGTTTGTCCAAAATCTAGTTCATAACGTTGTATATTTTTACAAGACACTATCTTTGCATTTTTCAACATTTAGTGATGAAGAATAAATTGTTGTTGTTGTTTACACTAGCTATGACAATAAATACATTAAACAGTCTTTGTGTGTATATTATAAAATTGAATGAGGTTAAAGATTTGTACATTCATTGTGTTGCTTATACAAAAATAATTTGAAAGAATAATAAATAAAGTACTATTTTATATTTTTTATTTTTTTATTTTGTATTATTTATTATATATATATATTTTATATATATATTATTTATATTATTTTATACTATTTATTATTTAAAAGAAAGTACTATTTTTCTTTTCCTCTTAATAAATTATTACTTTAAAGTAGAAAATGATTATTAAAAAAATTGATAAATTTTTATAAATTTTACTAAATATATAACCACAAATTGAAAACTAATTGTAAGATTTTTAAATAATCAAATTCGTAAACAAAAACTTCATTGTTATTTTTTAAATTTTACATTGAATTTTATATATTTGGACTTATATAAAATTGAATATGATGGTATACGTTTAATACATTGCAGTGTAGAGATAAAAAAAGTTAAATTTAAAAATAGTTTTTAAAAGTAACTATTTTGGCTTTTAAAAGTACGGGAAACAATTGCGAATGACCTATAAAACATGTTATATAAAAATAAAATATTACTCTAACTTCTGCTAAATGTAGCAAACATATTTAATTATTGAAATTGATCATCAAAAACACAAAATGTGAAAACTTAAAATTGTATTTTGTAATCCTGCTATTAAAATTAGCTATTTTAAACAATTTAAAGTAAACATTAATACTGCTTAGACTGGATTAGCCCCCCTTTATAGATTAAGGGAGAAGGCGCTATACAAATAATATTAATTATTATTATTAATAAAAAAAAATACATATCACTAAACGGAATTTAAAAACTATAAAAACTCTATTTTATATCATTTAAATTTGACTATTATTAGAAAACAAACCACAATTAATTAACAACTGCTGGAATTAACATAATACTCTAAACAAAATTATTTACTTTAAAAAATAAAAACAATTTTTCAACAGTTTGTTAATATAGTTGATGACCATCACAGGACAAACATACGACAAACATACGACAAACATACGACACACATACGACAAACATATGACAACCACACGACAAACATACGACAAACATACGACAACCATACGACAAACATACGACAACCATACGAAGGATAAAACAATTTTAACTAATGTAACATAGATTTAAACAATGGTAACTAATGTAACATAGATTTAAACAATGGTAACTAATGTAACATAGATTTAAACAATGGTAACTAATGTAACATGGATTTAAACAATAGTAACTAATGTAACATAGATTTAAACAATAGTAACTAATGTAACATAGATTTAAACAATGGTAACTAATGTAACATAGATTTAAATAATGGTAACTAATGTACCATAGATTTAAACAATGGTAACTAATGTAACAACTAGATAGATGAGCGGGATTTCAAAAATAGTGGATTAGTTTTGTTACCTTAGTTACACTTTATAGGATTTTACACAAAAATAATACTGCGTAATAAAAAGAAGCAGTAGGCTAACCTATATTGTGTTACAAATTCTATGAATAAGCTTTTGCTTCTTGGGTAAGTGGTTGTTTTATAATATATTTATTTATTTGTGAAAGATTTATGTATTTACATTAAAAATTAAAAATTAAAAATAAACGATATGAAATGTATAATTTGACTAATAATATATTTTTTTAGGCCCAAAAAACATAGTAAAGATTTTAAAAGTTTCTGTAAAGTTGATTTCTTTAATTATCATATTGATGTTTTATCCGACTACAAATGCAGTCAATTTGATTTATATAGAAAAAATTGCAAACTGCTTATCTAGATGGAGTTATTTTATAAATCTATGATATGATCTATAAAATATACATGGCTATAGGTGACAAACTTTAAAAATCTATGCTAACATTGGTGACTAATACAATTTAAAGAATGACAAACATACGACACGACAACCAAACGACAAACATACGACAACGATACGACAAACATACGACAAACATACGACAACGATACGACAAACAGATGCTTCTAATTTTGTATTAGTATTTTTCGTCACGAAAATGAGTTAATTATTCTCTATCAATTGAAACATCAAGTTTCTCTCAGTTTTGTAGTGTTTTCAAATTCCATTGATATTAGCTCACAACTTGCCTTCCACAATTTTACTTTTCAATATAATTTAAAAAAAATTAAATATTGTGTTGCAATGCAAATAGTTAAACAAATAATATTTATGACATGGCATAATTATGGAATTTAGAATGTAGAATGTGGAATATTTCACATGGATTTAAATAATTTGAATAAACTACTTGGTTCAATAAATGATTTGTTTTTTATAGAGCTAAACATTTTAGAAAAATATTGAAAAATAATAAACTGAAATTAAATCTGGTGTATCTGTACAATATATATATAAGAATTAAATTTGCAAATATAAAAGTGCAAAAAATCTAGGTTATATATAATGAGTAAAATAATATATTGAAACCCCAATTTTAATGAAAGTATAAAAATGAATCTTGTCAAGTAAATATTAATATTAATATTATTATTATTTGTTTTTGTTTTTCTAAAACAATAACCTTTATTTTGCAAAGTCTACGTGACATCAATACGTGCATATATTCTGAGTACCTAGAATTGAACGATTTATCTACTACTGTATTTAAAAAAATGTTGTGATGTTTAAAATAGGTTACTCTGTGATTCTAAGTTATTTTTATTCAAGACATAAATCCCAGATCACATGTTCAGAACTGCCAGTGTAAGGAGCAATCTGGCCCCAAAGCTTTTTAATTTCCAATGCGCCTGTACTATCGTACTTAACAAAATCGTCATGACATTTTCAAAAGCCTTCTGTAGAGTATGGCTATCATTTTTTAATTAAAATAACAATTTATAACGAAATCGACTATACATCTAATGTGTACATCTAATATTTTTATAGGGCATTAAAAATTGATTAAATTTAGGCTAATGAATAGATGTGCAATACTTAAATCCAAATAAGTTTAAACAATTAAATAACACGATTCAAAGTAAGTAGTGATAGTTTTAAGAAATATTTCACATTTTATCAAAAATGTATCAAACATTTTAATTGAACTTTTTTAAGGTGGTGGGGAAAATATATTCGGGTTCAATTATTAAAAAACGATAATTGTCTCGGAGACATTTTCCATGAAAAGTAATGAATTATTGTGGGCTGGTTGACCCCTAGGGATAGAAATGTCCAATCAAATTTATGTCCTCCGTGTCTTAAACGCGGCCAGACAATCTGTTGAGGTGAAAGTAATTATATTTTGAGTTGTTGACCTATGGTGATCTAAATCCTGTCTGGTATTTCGACTTCGTTTAATAAAGTGAATTAATATCCGATAGTCTTCTGTTTAAAAGCTGACACGTGTCCAATACAAATTTGATTACCTTTTTGGCATAAGCTTGATAAAAGTTAATGAAAAAATTTATTGACAGCTTTATGTAAGGCTGTATTTTTATTTTCTTTAAAAAATGTTGTTAAGTGTGTCGCGAATTATTTATGTATCTGTTTATAATATTTATATATAATTCAGCGCAATTTCCAATAGCAAGCTAAAAAAGAAAATAATTTGATTAAAACTCAATATAATGGATAAAAGCAATATTTTTAAATACGCAAAGCGTACAAATATATAGCTCTAGTTTAGGGCATTCTAATATTTGGCAATCATGAAATTACTCTTTATGAACAAATATGTTCTCTAATGCTTTGTCCAATTATTGTGATTACTTTATAAAAAATGTTATAGGCGAATATGTATAAGCGATTTTTTTTATTATATGGAATGATACACTTGAAGAAAAAAATAAAATTGCATTAATTCTTAATTAGTTCATTAAGGATATTTAACTCACACAGTGAAGAAATCTCATGCTTTTAAATGAAACTGCTTTATGTGAAAAATTATATAATATAATCCGGTAATAATGGAATTGAAGGGACTGGCAATAATGGTTTGATACTCCTACATATAGAAATAATGAAAAGACTCAGAAGACATTATTTGATATTTTACGTCACTGTACCATTTCGAAAAATATTCTATATATATATATGGTATATGTATATCTATTCATATCCAAAACAACATTGGCCACACATATAAAAGGTTTTAATATGCTATGAAAATTGGACGCATAGTGTTAACGTCAATGACTTTATTATTTGTACAATAGCGTTCATTTTACATTCTTTTGACATATATCCGGTAATAAAATTGGGGGATAACAAACATTTTTAATAATAAACACAGTTTGATTGTGATATTGTGATATTTAATCTACAAATATTGTTAGGTATTTGTAAGACTTTTTTACAAAAGTAGTTTTTTTATCATTTTAAAATGTTTTAGATTTTAGTATTATTTATAACACTGTATAAATTAAACTTTTCTATACATTTTAAAACTTTTAAATTTTGTTTTACTTGTGGATTAACAAAATGAATTATAAAAACTTTGCGGTAAAAATTGTAGTGGAAGATATTTATAATTAAATTGGGTAAAAAAAAATCAATTTTTGAGCAAATGATATCACTTCAAATACACATAACAAAATTACCGGAAAATATTTCTCAATAAATTGTAAAAGTAATTAATTGTAATTAATTCTCACGAAAAATATTTCAAAACAAAGAAAAATTTTGATTTAAGTTCGAATTATGGGATGTCTATGTTACCGACCTATGCGAGTAATTTTAAAAAACATTTCTGAAAATACAGTTATATTTTTCTATTAAATATATTGTATATATATACATTAGTTATTACATAATAAATATATAGGCTGTGCTTGGATAATTTCAGCTAAATCGGATAAAAAAATCGGATGTCAATCGGGTAATAACTGTTTATTCGGCAACAAATGTTGAAATAAAATATATGTGTTTAACCATCTATTTGAATATGCATGAAATGATTCTAGACCGTCAACTGATGATAATCCTTGATGATGTCAATTAATAATGACTGTCAATAGCTGAGTGGCGACATTTCAGGAATATGACATATCTTCCAGATAATGTAAGAAATTGCTTGTCGCTTATTTAAGTAACATCGAATATCACCTTTATTGATATACATATTAATTTTTATGTATTATTTATTTGTAATATTTATTTATAAGTATCAATTATTGAAACTCTTTTTACACTTGGCTACCAACGAAAACATGGACTCTCGGTTTGAAAAGCATTTTTGGTTCAATTTTTTTAATAATTAATGTTTGTTTTTTAGCTGCAACTTTGCTGTCATTTTCATTATTTTTTAATTTTTATTTCTAAACTCTGACACATTTCTTTCTTCGTAGTGATTTTAATATACTTGGTTAATAAGTTCATTTCCGATCTTCACAATAAGAACTTCTTTTTTTTCTTAGTTTTATTTTATATGTGGACATTTAGTTCTTTCAATTTTATTCTCGTATTGTTAGTATGTTGATGAAGATATGCCACATATCAGAAATATTTAGTGATATCATATGTTCAAGAGTTCACTTTATATTGGTCTCAACAATCCCAAGAGATCTACGGAATTGTATCAAATTTTATTCACTATTTTGATCTTTACTAATATCCCGCTTGTCTCAAATTGAACAGACAACGGGTAATAGTCTAAATTAACTTGACCTCGAAGAACAAATCAAGAAAAAACTTTATTTTATTTCTTTTGAGATGTTTTGAAATGGTACAGTATCTCTTTTTTTACATGCGAATCCAGTATAACCTTAACAGCTAACGAACATTTAAGTTTAGAGGTATTCCGACTGCACACCACTATCTGTAGGGATACTCATTCATTCATGAAAGTTCTGTGTACCACCCACCTGACTGCAATCTTGCCGCAACGTATATAGTTGAACATGTTTTTTTAGAAAACACCACGAAACACAACAAACGAGTATTAAATCTGTGCCAAGAATTTGTAATATATCCACGAATATTAGACTGTGTATACCCTGTTTTGTTACTCTGGAGAAAATTCACGAATAACAACTATTGTAGAAGTCAATATAAAGCCGTCCATATAATTGATTTTCTTTATGCATTATGATGACTTTTCGTAAAGAGGCGTTATTTATAAAATTAACCTTGTTTATGTAATCATACTAATTAAACGTGGCAGACGGGAATTGTTTTTGATGCTCAAATCTCAATATAATCATATTGAATCAAGAGGGTGACCCGCTCTTACTTATTTGGGATAACATTTGATATTGTTTAGTGAGTTTGAAAAATAATTGAATTAACAGAGAACAGCACTGGCAGAGAAATGAAACTCAGTGATAATAATTCGTAATTGTAATAATTTATATTATTTCCAATTTTTTTATTAAATTTTCAACATTACCACTTTATGTGCAGCGCTGATATTTTGAAAAAGAATGGCGGCTTTAGATGTCCAATCTAAAATTTCTTAAATTCACAATAGACTTAGCTATATTATCAATTAAAATATTATAAAAAATAAATAAGTCCGATAGTTAAAACTTTAATTATATATTTTTTTCGAATAACTTCCTTCAACACTATAAAATTAATAAAAGCATTATATTTTTGTGGATTTTATTATAATTTTTTTAATTTATAGAATTTTAGAATATTATGCTAAGGATCACCACGACAGACACATTAAAGAAGCTATCCACATCTGTGATGATATGCCAACAATTAATAGGGATCGTGGATCGATATCTCTATGTTCTAAATTTGTATAGAAATAACATTGTGCAATTTTATGTTTAATATCTATCTTTAGTTTTCGACCTACTTATCTATCTATATACATTGCGTATTGCATTTTAAAAATGATAAATTCTAGTTTTTTGAACAATTTGATATATAATGATTTGGTTTGAATTTAAAATATATTCGAAATATGAGTACATAAATTTAAAATGCTTTTATTAATTTTATAGTGTTCAAGAAAGGTATCCGAAATATTAATTGAAGTTTTAACTATCGAACTTATTTATTTTTTATTATATTAATTATGAAGCTTCACAATGCCCCCAATAACATATTTAAATAAAAATATTGTTATACTTTGCACAAATATCCCATAATCACTTTTAAAAACTAACTTCTCAATTTTTAAGTTCTAAAAAAATTTTAAAGTTCTAATAAGGACCAAAGTTTGAGTTTGTTTTGAATATATTTAAAGAAGTTGCTACAGTACTGCCAGATACGAAACAAAAATAAAGGCAGCACTATATGAAAAAAAACTTCAAACCCTTGTTTATAAATTACAATTAATTCATAGTTTTATGATTTTATATTTTTTAAAGTAATTTTGTTTTACACATAAAATTTTTTAAAAAAACCGTCATGCACTCCAAATATCCCTATTATTCGAGCTCATGACATTCACTGACTTGTTGACTTAGCGATTGATAATTCCCCGTCATTCTTACGTCATTTATGATCGTGTTATTCGTTTTAATATTTCTGTTAGATTTAATTGATAATCTCTCGTTATTTTATTTTTAGTTTAAGTTTGTAGGTACCCTCGTGGAAAAAGTCAGATTCTGTGTATGACGGGTATAGTCATATAATTTGAACAACAACCGTTGGATGCAGTGGACCATTTTTTGGGGTCAAATATATCACTAGTCGCAAATATAGTCATCTCCCTTCATTGTTTGTAAGATTTCTAATTTCTATATCGTGAACAAATTTTCCTTTTCAAACCCATTTTCGTGAAATGGAATAGGTCAACATTGCAGCGTGTGAATTATAAGTCATTGCCATTGTAAAATACATCATTTATTAATACGTGTATAGAACTTGATTTGTAATTGATTTAGATCTTTCAAAATGCATTCTAGGTATGAAAAGCTCAACATTTTCGACACTAAGCACATATTTAGAGGCTATGCTGACCGCGAAGCCATGGCTCCCCGGATATTCGCTTCGCTTCAAATCGATTAATAAATCCGACTTTATTGATTTCAGAATATACTCCGGAAATCAAATGTCAAAATCAAGTAACTATTATATAACTTAAAAAATCAAAGTGGAATGACTAACTTCGAAACACAAAAACAGAACATGACAATCCAATAAAAGTTTTTTGTGCTTAAAGGACAACATAATAGAACCAATATAAGACCATAATAACCAAAACATCCACATATATACATATGACTAATGTCTTAAAATATAAAGAGCCAAAATACACACTGAAGGAATACCATACAGAATGTTTCAAAGGTTCGGTGGTATTTGTTCTCCACAGGACATTACGCAACAGTGATGCATTTTGCATGTGGTATGTGTGTTATGCTCTTCTAATTCTGTGACTCTTAATGAATTGAAAACAGGGAAAGCCCCTTCCGACTCTATAAATTTACTAAAACAGAACTATGTAGTCTGCCATGAGCGAAAACTGATAATGTCTGAGTAGCAGACAAGACTTGACAAAAATATTACCTCCGTTTCGTGTTGTTATTCGTTGCTCGTTTGACTAATTTTTTAAAGATATTATCTTTGGGATATACTAATTTAATAAAATTAATGTAAAAATGTGCCATCATGTATGATAAACATAATTAGAACATTCATTAAAGACTGTCAATTAATTAAAATACTGAATTTTTTAACAGTATCTACCATATAACTATAAAAATAAAGTAATTGTATGATGCTTTAATGTTTTGTAACAGCGTACCAAAAAAGAATATTTGAATTATTTGAATTTGTTTTCTTCAAATCATGTATGACACCCATACATATAAATGTTTTTTCCTTTATCTCAAGTATAAATATTTCTGACATTTCATTCGTGGAATTTTTAATTTTAATGATATTACTGCCAGTTGTGTAAACATACAAAATTTATAACAATTTGTTTTTGTAAAAGAATTAATTGAACTATAAAATATTGTACCGGTATTTTACTATTTTAAAGACTAGTTTCATTATATGAAAGGGCTTTTGTAATTGTATGCATCATACTGTAAACATAATAATACTAAATATTATTATTATTTTAAATGTACTCTATCCACAAGGTCGCCAGCAAAGTCTCGAATAAGCCTCTGGTTCCCGTTTAACGTACAAACAAAAATTGTATTTAAAAAAAATAAAGTATTATTATTTATTATAAGTTGTACATAAGATTCATAGACATAAATAAAAGTCCTGTAGAATACAAGTAAATTCTCTGTTTTATATAAAAAGCCTTCTACAGTAGCCTTTTCAACACTAAATAAATCACTTTCAATTTAAATATGGATAACTTTTCATGGTTATTTCAACGGTATATTAAGATAGCACTTTTTACTAATTATCGATTTATCTAATATATCTTTCCTGAATCCCAGACTTGTTACATTAATTTTTAATACATATCGATTTCAGTATCTATTTAAATGTATCATTATAATTGCCATAACAAAAGAATTGTCGAACAATGTATGAATATCTTTACAGTTGTGAAGCAATTAAGGCTAAAACTTGATATATTTTTAACACGTTTCTTCGTCAATTAAAAACTCCACGTTTTGTTTTCAAGACAGAAATTCTGGGTAATATTTTGTTCTGAATTTTTAACTTTGCTTCTTTTTTTGGTAAAAATATTTTTATTACAATGGTATTATCATATTACTTTTATAATAATATGCTATCTCTTCAAACTCTTGGCTAACCTTTCTGTTCCTTTCGTTTCAATATATGTTTTAAACAGAAAATTATGAAACTAAATATTGATCCCTTCTACATATATAACGTTGCATTTTGTATAAAATAAAGGATATGAAATTGTGTATTACATCTATTACGTAACAGACAATATTTATAAAGAGTCAACGAAACCGAATGGAAGTTTATAAATGGCATGACTCAATATAAATCAACTCCAGACACAGATATCTACTAGAAATAGGCATTATAATATGCTTACAAGAGTTCACAATATGTTGTTACGATCTTGCGGATGGAAAGAGAGGAAAGCCAAAACTAAAACCGGACTTGAGCACCGATCATATCAGCTGTAACAACACCGAATTTATTTAATTGATTATTGGAAACTGACCGAAGGAAAAAGAATTCTGCTGAACATTCTTTTATCTCACCGCTTCTCGTCAAGCAAGTAATTTGTATTTATATTTTTAGCAATATCGATAAATGCTATATTTCAAATTATCACGCAATCGAAATGTAATTATAATTGTCGATGAAGTTCTACCATGCCCTAATTTACAAAATGTAATCTGTGTTCAGTAAATCTGATGTAGTAAATTAGTTTTCCATATTACTTCGCTGTCTTGTTTGGCACCTAAAATTTAGAAAATAATTTTAATTGATAATTTTTAGAAATGATTTACTACACATTTTTTATTAATAAGTTTAATATAAAGTATTCAAAATATTATTACGGAAAAACTATTACTTTCGTAATTTTTAACACCAGTCCACGAATATATTCCTTATTTGTGTGTATATTTTGTAATTAAAAAATAATAATTAGCATATTATTTTGAAATCTTAACGTTAGGAGGTAGTTAGCGGGTTTTTTTTAAAGTCCCAAAAGGTTTTAAAATTTTGTTTAAATTATAAAAGATTTGGTCCATATACAAAATTTGACACACCACATGTATGAAAATCGGTATGATAATTTTAGTTATTAGTTTAAAAAATATATTTATAATGGTCTGAAAATATGAAAATATTTCACCATTTACAAGCCCTTTTCTTAATTCAGTATTCTTCGATGAGTTTCACTTTTAAATTGTATTATTGTGTTTTCGCATTAGAAAGGGCAGCTTAAGGTACGGACAGAACTAATTGTTAACAAACAAGTCTTTTTTGATTCTTTATCTACATGTATATGAGTACTTCCAAAAATTAGTTAACCAAAATGTGATCACGGGAACATTGTCAAAATGGACCAAATACAAAATGGACGCTATCGCCATTTTGGAAGACATAATATTGAATATATCTGCACTCTCATTAGCTATAAATATAAATGATGAGTCTTTTCAACTAATCCTAGCATCAGAAATACAATGGAATGCATAATAATTAGGTCAGACATCGTCTTGACCTGAAAATCCAAAATGGCTACCAACGATATCTTGGAAAACATTATATTGAATATTAGAAAAGCTTATAAAAAAATGTTCTTCTTACCTTAATCTTGTAGATTGCAGATTAGTCAATTAAAGAGAGTTCATAGTTTCTTTATTCTCGAAGGAAAGCCCTCGACAATGTTCACAACCAGGGGTGCAGTATAAAAAATGCTTCTTGCATGAACAGTTTATCTTACTACAAAACTTTTCAAACAAAGCGGCTGGGAATGATCACAACTCATATGAAAATAGTTCCTTTTTGTTGGCATCTTCCGTAGACGCTTGTTCCTAATCTCTGAAACTGTTTATAGGGATCAATGGGCACATTGTAATCACCAAATCTTACAGCTATTTTAGATGCCATTGTAACACTCATGTCCTTTCCAGAGAATGAATAGGTATAAGTAGTATAGGAAGAGTCGATTTAACCGCACATATAAATATATTTATGAGTCATGGCTAAAAATAGATCAAATTCAAAAATGTTTATTTCTTTTACAATTTAGCTTATTTACTAATTAATTTATTAACACAAAAACATTATGTAGTAATAGTATACAAATTTTAATGTTACTTGAACCAGTTAGCTTTAACTAGAATGTTTTCAAACATATTGTACAAAATATACATTTTATAAAAAAAAACAGTTAACAATTTAATATAAACAACATAACTTAGAATTTTCAAATTTCTAAAATCGAAAAAGTAGTAATTTATTTTTCAAAATTTATTTCAATTTGTCCTCATTGTTTTACATACGAAATATAATAGGTTGTGAGACACTAATTAAATCTTGTGGAAAAGTGAAATATTGAACATAATTTATACATTTATAATTTGTGATAGCCGCACATATATAAAATCAAGAATATTTCGTTACATCTTGCCATATAATGAAAGTAATGCGGTATTTTTTAAAGATTTTTAATTATTAGCTTGTGGCATTTCGTGATAACAAGTTATTAAAAAGAAGACCTGGAAAAATTATACTATTTGTCAAAATATCTAATTGTATTATTGTTTTGTCACCTACTTCATGACGATTAAAAATAGGTAACCGAAAAAGCTTCATGTTCAGACACGTGTCTGCCCTGAAAATTCATAACAATAATCCGATAAGTATTGTATATGATTGTAAAATATGCAGATACTTTTGATGAAAACACTATTTACTACACCGAGTATATTTTAATTAGTGAACTTCGATTATTTACAAAACAAATTATAATTTAAACAATTCCTATTCGAATGAAACCACCGGTCATATATTTCAGTAATCATGATTGTCATCCTATTATTTCTAAAATCCTGAATTACAAGTAATAATAGATTCATTTAATTATTCAGAGGTTATATAAATTGCATTTATTATGGTTTATAGTTTATTTAGATATATATACATTGATTTAATCTGGTTCAGTGGACTGGCAAGCGTAAACAGGTTTACTCGCTCCAACAGTTTAAACCATTTATTTTGTTTGGTGTAATTAATTAATAGAATTAAGTCTGTTAAGTCTGTCTGAGAATCTAGTGAGTTATAAAGATAACATAATATTTAATTTATAAGAAATGTAATACTCGTATATATATACATAATAACATAAAATAGGTTTAAATAGACTCGAGTAAGTAAGTTCGCAATAAAAATTTATGTATTTAACCGATGTAATCAATTAACCGGTAGAATATTTTCCGTGATGTAAAGCAAAGATTTTTGTTAACGTTGTTTAAACAAGTATTGAACTTTTACTTATTTAATTATTATATTATATATGTTATCATAGATAATTTTCTACTACTGTAATATATCATCTCTGTTATGAGTAATTTAAATACTTGATGAACTATACTATATGTAATGGTTCACATTATTATTATGATCAATTGTACATTATAATAATTCATTTCATCGTAACCTATTTCATGCTGTTAATCGATTGTTCGTTCCAATTTGCAATAATTTCAGGAATCTATCAAACCTACTCTCTTCTCAGACGTGTAGAATAGTGTATAATCGCATAACACAAATTTACAAGTTGAAATTTTATAGTAAGTTTAAAGAAATAAAAATATAGTTTCAGATTCAGATTATGATTAGATATTGAGGTCAGATATTATGGTCAGATATGGTTATTTTTTCTTCTTAATTTGAGAAATTTCTTCAAAGTTTACCAATTTTGTAATTTTTAATTTTTTTACAATTTGAATTATGTTCTGAATGCAATATAATGTAACTTTTTAAATATATTAATATCTATATTTTATATACATTTCCACTAACAGTTGACATTGCAAAATAATTGCTGGTGGAAAATAGTAATTATACAGTTATTGCAAGAATAAAATTCGTAAACAGATATATGCTGAAAATTGTCCCTTTTGCTTAAATCTCGTATTTTGACGTGGCTGTAAAAATGTATAATTTTTATTTTTGAATATTTTTTAAACAATACATATGTATTTAAATTCATTCTTTTACTATTTTTTATAAAACAATAATACAATAGTTGTGAATTTTGACTGTCAAAAATTGATATTAACGTCCCATGCGCACATTCTGGACAATAAACACCAATATATATATATATGCCTCGTTTTAGTATTGTTTAGTTAAATTAGTTTTAGTTAATTAGATATTTTAGTTAAAATTATTATTAATAAATAATCAATAAAATTTATGTACATTAATTTTTATTTCCCTCAATGCTACAGCTCCAAATGGCAAACTGACAATGCATATTTCATAATTCTACTACATAACATTTGTCAACACAATTACAACATAACTTTTTTTTAAATATTATTTAAAAGTCACAAACTGTGTGGCTCAGAATGTAAAAAACATTTATGACATTGTAGTTTAGTATACGTATATTAAATAAATTAAATATATTTATGTTACATATTATGTTATATAACCTTTTTCTTACAGCAGAAATAATTTAGCTGAAACAATTTTAAATGACAACTTTCTTACAAGTCCCCAACTTGAGAAAAGTTTCTATATTATGTTTAATGAATTTTGCACTGTAGTAGTTTATTATTACTTGATTAGAATTAATCGCTTTGAAAAATTTTACATTTTAATAACATGTAATATAATATTTTTTATCTATTTATGGAACAAAAATTGTCTAGCGATTTTCGTTTCAATTTTTAATAAATTGTATTTAACTATAGAGGAAGTTAGCAATATTTGCTAATACAATAAAAAATAATTGTAAAGATAATCAAACTATATAACATCTAACGAAATTAAAAATAGACATGTAATCTATCATCATATACAAACTGTATGTTGTTATTTAATATCTATTTGGTCTAATGTTAATTATATGGATTATTCTGTTATACAATTATGTTTAACATGTCTGGAATCATTATATAGATATACAGTACACTGTATTTTGTAGATAAAAATATTAAAAACATAAATAAGACGATGTCAAAGCAATTTTTCATTTTTATGTCGTCTGCTGAATGTATTATAGGAAATTTTGCGAACATTTATTTTTATTTTACTGTTCTGGCTCTCTCCGTCAGTATAATCGTATAATAAAAAAGCGAAATATATCATTTTAAAATAAATTATGACAAATTATGAGAGCGCACCATATTGTTGGATCCTGGTAGTATAATGAGTAGTATAATGAGTAGTATAATGAGTAGTTTAATGAGTAGTATAATGCAGTAGTATGAGTATAATGAGTAGTATAATGCAGTAGTATGAGTATAATGAGTAGTATAATGCAGTAGTATGAGTATAATCAGTAGTATAATGGAGTAGTATGAGTATAATGAGTTGTACAATGCATTTATATAGTTTATTTTTTTAAGTACATTATATTAATTTGTTTATTGTATTTCACTTTTAAATTTTATTACATCTCTCCGTAAACGTTTCGATTCAAATTTGTGCTAAATATGCATTTCACTTATCTACTTATATACATCACAATTTGATAAATAATTATAATACAAAGAAGTCGAAATATTTTTCTGACCTAATTGTATTTTGCTGATCTACTAATGATTTCTGGTTAGTATGAATGCGTAATATAAGGTGATTTAATTTTAGTAGAATTTAGTTTTTGATGTTCTATATGTAAATAATATATAAATAAATACTAATTTAAAACGTTTAATTTAAAACCCATTTAATATAAACGATACAATAATAACGTATTAGTTTTTGCTTTAATTATCTGAAGCATTAATTAAAAAAAAGTTAAATCATATAGTGCAAATTCTGAGTTATTACAATGTTCTTTAAGAAGAAAATAGTAAACGCTTAACATAAATGTAGATGTCAATTATTTAGTATTATTTTTTTATAAAGCAATAATGACGTGATTTATTTTTTTTAAATTGACTGCATTTATAACATACACGTAAATTTTACATGTCATTTCCAGCGATGAAACTATTTTTAAATAATTCCTGGAACCTGCCAATGCCACGTGTTGTCGTGTCGCTGGTAATAAGCACATGATTACATAAAACAAATTATGCAAACTGAAAACATCTACGATAAAAATAAATAGCAGTTTGTAACATTGCACACCGAGCCTTAAATTGGAAAATTTATCACAAATAACGAAAAACTCAGTCAGCAACAATTTTTCGTTTGTCTGATATATCATGACATTTGTAATAAAAAAGCAAAAGTACGGATTCTGAGTAAGTTGTTGTTCAGTTACTGGCGTGAAACGGAAGTAATAACATATTTATTTCCAAAATTTTGTGAAAACAATTGCTCACTACAAATATCCAATGTTTTTTATCAAAAATTACTTTTTGTAATTTTTAAGTAAGCTAACCAATTGACTAAACATAATATGTTCAATTGAATATATGTATTATTGAAATATATTATTAATATTAATATTGTTTTAAGTAATTATATATTACATTAAATATAAATTAAAATACACTTTTGGACCATCATTAAAAAATATTTAAATAAAAAAATACATCAAAATAAAAGTTTTATTTTAGCAACAATACTATAAAAAAAGCGCAATAAAGGATATGAAGTAAAAAGTAAATTAATTTAGTAAAAAGTAAATTAATTTAGTAAAAAGTAAATTAATTTAATAAAAAGCAAATTAATTTAGTAAAAAGTAAATTAAGCAAATTAGCTAAAGCAATTAATAACATTTCTAAATTTAAGTCCGACTTTTAACTAAAACGTATATTTTCTTTTTGAATTTTTTTTCTATTTTTTTATACAAATTACAACGTTACACATATAACACATAAACATATTACAATTATTACATAAATAATTACACATTAGTTAGTTAAATGAGGCATCTTATGAGAACAAAATAATTATTGTATGATTTTGTTATTGTTTTATATAATTAATGAAATATTTCTCTATATATACAGATTTTATTCCAATTATATGTTAGATATGTATATAACTGCAATATTGACATTAATTCCATATAAACTGCACAATTAGCTATATATATATATATAGTTATTAACATATTTTTATACTTTCTAGGAGTTTGTAGACAACAAAGCTCTATTTAAAAAATAGCAATCTTTGCGAATTGTCACATATATATTAAATTTAATTTTTTATAAGTTAAAAAAATCCAATGGTTTGAATGGTATATGTGAAACTGAAACTTAATAATATAAACAAAATAAATATCGATATTAAAACGCAGACTATGTTATCGAGGCGCACACACACATAATGCTTCTACAAAACATTCAATTGTATATTTTCAAATATCTCAGGTTAAATTTGATAACATTTCTATGTAAAAGAGTGTAATAGTATAGTATAAAATTACGGTTACAAAGCATCTGATAGTTTTCTAATGGTCTTTTAACCACAGTCAATCCATATAGCAGAAATATGTATCAGAAATATATATATTTACTAGTCAACATATTGAAATAATATAGATATGTTCAATATATTCATGTCATTGATCCAATTTAGGGATTGTGTTAGCATAGGGTAGCTTTAATAGTCATGGAATCGTTAGTGTAGTTCATATTGTTATATCAGAATTCACATTTAAATATTCCAACGTTTGAGAAGATAATCACTGTCTAAATTCATATTAATGTCTTAATTCATTTTAATTTTTTTTTATTCAACGTATATTTTAATCATCTATATGACTGTAGATAAGACAAATAATAATAAACAAATATTATTTAACGTACTTGTAATATAGTCAAACACAATGTGCGAAATATACCTATATATATATATATATTTTTTATAATTAATTTTATTTTTATAAAATTTAAAGCAATTAAAAATTTATTTTGGATATCCAAAAAATAATTATTAATGCTTATTTATTATGGTTTTATGTCCTGGATAATGGCTTTAGTTAACATACAACCACTACAGGCATGACTTATCAACCTCCCATTTCCTAGGCCTGTGTTATAAGTACAAGTATAACTTGGTGGAATTCCTTCATTTTCTTTCACTTTTGGTATTGGT